>JAUCBJ010004017.1:0-17148 GCA_032718475.1 Nemertoderma westbladi
GATGTGTGCATTGTACTTGACACAGTGAACCCGGCGTAGCATTCTTGTGAATGCGCCATCCAGATATTTGGTGTCCCTCAGCTGTTAAAGCCCAGCATTGTACTTGTCACAGTGAACCCGGCGTAGCCTTGTGAATGTGCCACCTAAGCACGAAAGGTCTCATTGTAGAGGAATAAGCAAATGACCTCCCAAACTGGACATTCCTATTAGTACCCTTATTTGCCAAGCACTCTTCACTGATGTGCAACGATCGAAATATCTCTCCGCTAATCGACTATATGAATTCTGAACTCAAACTATTATCCGAATGGCTAACTGAAAACAAACTAACTCTAAATACTGACAAAACTGAGTATACAATATTCTCAAAATCAAAGTCAGAAATACCCCCAACACCGATAACCATTAATAACAAAACAATTAGGTCCACAACAACATCCAAATATCTAGGTATATTAATAGATTCCAATTTATAATATAGGGAACACATAATCAGCCTTATTCGGAAAAAATATCCAAAAGTGGAGGATTATTCTATAAACTACGCCATATTGTGCTCATATAATGCGAACTCTATTCTATTCGTTAGTCTACCCCCATATTTTTTACAGGTTGATAGTATGGGAAAATACATTCCAATCGATTACTCGTCCCCTCAAAACCAAACTCAATAAAATTGTCCGATGTATTACCTTCAGCCACTATCAGTCTTCATATTTTCCAATTTATTAGCAGCTACTCATTCTACCACTAGATCGTCTGTATAAATACCAAGTCCTCATACTAATGTATGAAATTCACCACAATCCTTCTCATCCTCTTTCTCACTTGTTCACCAAAGCATCATCTGTTCACACATATATTACCCGCTTCGCTCTGCCTCCGCTGGTCCTTTTCATTTACCCAGTACGCGCACTGAAGTCAGGCACCAGTCACTTTCAATGCAGGGCCATCTTCTCTGGAATTCCCTCTCTAGAGATATCCGTGATAGCAGTAATAAGACAGATTTCAAAAACAATTAAATATTAATCTTCTTTCAAATCGTTATAACATATAATAACTATTTTCTTTCTTTTTGTTTTTAAAAAATTTTTCGCATGAAAATTTTTGAATTTGGAAATTTCTTATAATATTCCCATACCCATACTCAGTACATTGTCTCAGTTAGCAATTTATCACGATAATCTACTGTAAAGGTAAACAAATTAATAGTTTAATCCCAACTATATCGTACTCCATACGCCTGCATCACCCGCATCTCATCAGTCATCCGCGTTTCCCCCTCTTATAGGAATATGATAAGGCTACACTAGCTTTTCTATAGCCAAATCCTATTCCTTTATTGTAACATTTTTGTATTTTAGATACTTATTCTGAGGAAACATTAAACAATTGAACTATAAAAGTCTGCCTTTGAGTATAATTTATTATACTTTATATAGACTACATGTATACCAAGTTTTGTTCCATTTCATCAAAGATTGGCAGACTTATTAGCTTTCAAACATCTCCAATGATGGTGACGACGACAACGACAAGACAGGTCCACTAATTATAACCCTAAGGCTCAATGGTATCGTCAAAGGGCAAGTGCAAGTTATAGAAGTGATTTACTTTGATTTACATACAAGTTATTTACTGACTAATTCAATAATTTATAATTGGTGGGGTCTGAGTATTTAAGTTTTGATCATAGAAATGAGAACTGATTGATTAAAAGAAATTAAATGGGGCGAGCTAAATTTCTCAAGCTCTGATCATAGAAAAGTAATCTTATTATTATTAAATGTCAATAACTATACTATATATCACGCATATAATGATGACCTCAGCTTTTTCGTTCATTGTGTGTCGTTGGCAATATTGGAGTAATCGGTATTATTTTAATTATATGTATTTCTCATCCTAGATTTGTCATTAAATATAACTAACAATACAAATTGACAGATTAAGTCTATATCTATATACGTGTGCCTTTATCTAAGGTGGAAGGGTAGCTAAAGCTTAATGACCCAGCCTACCAGGAGATCCACTACTACCAGCATGCCGCATTTGCAGCTTTATTATATATATTACATATATATTAAGAATGCTGTGCTGGAAGTACCGAAAAGAAAACTACCCTGGCCCATGCGATGATCGAACCCACAACCTACGCCAGATTTGAATTCAATGCAACCATTACACCAAGATGGGACCCTATCCCAGAGATTTGCTAGATCATCCGCATCTTCAAGGCCAGTGTCCTTTAAGAGGCGTCTAAGAAAGTCATGGGCTGTCCACCATGCTTATTCACTCCATGGGGATGCTAAGCACAAGATTATACTCTGGCTGGTCCTCACAGCGAAAGCAATGTCCTGCAAAAGGAAATCCAGCCTACCCAGAGGAGCAACTTGCAAAAAACGGAGGACATATGAATAATATGGACTAATACCACACAATTGAACTGTGGTAGCTCACATTCTGCTACATTAAAGGCCACTGACCGCAGCTGCAAACAATTATTCTAATTTATCTTCCTATATGATGTAGAAGCAATCCAAATTTATCCTCATCAAATTATGTAACTACGAAGCACATAAAAATCGTTAAATAGTGGGTGGGATCTCTTATGCTGGAGCTTAGCATTGGTTGAACTACATACATTATAGTACATATTTAATACCCCCCCCCCCCCCCCCCCCCACATTTACATTTATTGTAGGAGTAGGTTATACCACTAGGTGGAAATACATTTTTGCACGTTATTTATTAAAAGGCACATAATTTATGATATATTTCACATATATTCATATTTTTTCAATCAACAATTATATTTCTCATCATAAATTCATGGTTGAATAGATATACTAATAGTTAGAGAATTATCAGAAACTCAAAAATAATAGACAGAGATTTAATTTCACCATGCCTGCGCCTGGTGAATTATTATAATATATATATTGTTTTATATAAATAACATTATAGGTACAGTATAACCTGACTGGCAAAATATTAATATAAACAATGAGGAACAAGCCTCCTATATCAAAAATGAAACCTACTTACAAATAAACACCATTATAACTGCACGAATAAACTATCCTAAATATTATAAAAATATTTTAGTTTTTGTCCGCCTAAGGGTGTAAGCCTACATCGCATAATGAATTTAATAAATTTTCAGGATTTCAGGATTCAAACAATTTATTCAAACAGAAAACTGTCAAAATGAGTCAAAACGAGTTAATTTCCAAAAACTTTTTATTCTTGGAGTCAACTAAAAGTCCATCACTGGAAACTCAATGCTCTTAGCAGCTGTAGAGGAGTTGTCAAGGTCAAGGCAAGGTCTTGTGGGTCTCACTGATAAATCGCGAAAGTTTTTTGTGCAGAGGTAGCCCGCAGCGTATACTAAAGATATAGGACGATGCATGTACTTCAGTACTGAATTCTCTAGGATTGCCATAAAATAAGAGGAAATTTTATCTCTAAGATTATATATAGTGAGTGTTCCCAATTTCCAATATCTGACCTATCTATCACTTTGTATGGCATAAACTATAAACTTTAATAAAAATATTTTATTTATTTGAAATATGACGATTATTAAAAAGTTTCCTATCGAAATAATAGTATAATGAAGACAGGTGGTTAATGAAACACAAAAAGTATGATTATATATATCATTAGCTTATCCATGCTCATGGCTATATGCTGGTCCCAGTTACTCTCATGTGAGGAGTCAACAAAAACCAAAATGATTTCTGATGATGAAGAATTAATAAAGGCATACAAAAAAAGACTTGACTTATTAGGAAACGGAGGGAACTGGGAGTTTCTAGAAGGCCACTACCTGTTGGCTGCACCACGAATATCAGCAGCCGAATGTTTTCAATGCGGGACCATCTCGCGTATTGTTTCAAATCGAACCCCAAAGAATGTGGAGATTAGCTTGGAGGCAGTCCATAGAGTGTGTTACAGGAAACCTGGAGAGTGTAAACCTCTAACAGAAGATCAATGCAATGAGCTTCTAGATATTAATTTTATTGGCCATGACGACGAACTAATTGTTGCATTGTATGCAATTATGGATAGCATTAAAGGAGAAGGAGTTACTACTCTAAATGATACTTGTCAAAATCAATGTTGTGGAACAAAACGGTGTCCACGAGCAGAATGGAAGGAAGATCTCACAACTACGAGCAACTATGTCCAATTAGAAGGCAAGACTGAATCTGCTAGTCGATCAAGCAATGATACACCAATGTTTTTGATGGTATTCCTTGTTCTATTTATGTGAAATAACTACTAATCTAATAGGATTAAAAACAAGTGGGGACTGACAATAAATTATAATTTTATTCAGTAATTTAATGGATTGAGGTAATCCTGAACAATATCGATTTTTGTTATATTTATTTGTATTATATTTGATACATATTTGTTTATTGCTTTATTAAATATGTATTATTTTCAAGTTAGCGTGAAATACGCAGTGAAATAAAGTAAACTCAATGATAGACTATGTGGTGCTATATATCACGGCGTGAAATAAAGTAACAGTATTCTTTCAGTATGATTGTACCGTATTTTACAGTAATGAGGTACGCCTAACAGTAAGTCATTCATCACAGAGCAGACAGCATAAAATACTAGATTACATATATATTTAAATCATATATTATATATATTTAATATTTATATTTAAATTATTTATATTATAATTTATTATATAATTCTATCAAGATGGGGAAATATACTATATGTCAATTGGTGAAGAATATATGTGATATTAATATTATTAATAAAAAAAGAACCTATTTATTTATATTTTTATCATTACCCTCCCTCCATAGTCTTGACAATATAAACGGGTATTATCATCACAATATACTACTACTACTATTAGTTCCGGCTTGCTGCATTGCAGCTGCATTTTTAAGAATGCTGTGCCGGCTTGTCGACAAAATTGCGCCGCCACAACTCCCTATCACCAATGATATTTGCTAGATCATCCGCATCTTCAAGGCCAGTGTCCTTTAAGATGCGTCTCAAGAAAGTCATGGGCTGTCCAGTCCACCATGCTTATTCACTCCATGAGGCTGCCAAAGTACAAGATTATGCACTGGCTGGTCCTCACTGCGAAAGCAATGTCCTGCAAAGCGGAGGTGATTTTGTTCTAGTGTCAAGCTTGGGGAACCAATGAAACACCTCCAAAGGTATTCGAAGGTCCTCACCTGACTTCCGGATCCATGATCCCAGGTAACAGAAGTCGTCCACATGCCCAAGCATACCATCCTTTGAGCTTATGCTCATCCGATCAGAGACTTGCTGAGAACTTTCAAAGTTAACTGTCAAAATTTTGGTCTCTCCGGAGTTAATAAAAAGACCAACACTAGAAGCAGCATGTTCTAATGAGCTGAGGAGCCGTAATATAAATAATAGTATATCACAATATAGGCGTTGTTGGTTGTAACATTGCATTATTATTATTAGTTCAGGATTATTATTATTATTATTATCCATATGTCCAACCCACACCCGCCCCCCCCCCCCCCCCCCCCATCCCTCCCTTCCCCTAATAGATAATGTATAATTATGCACATAAACATGGTTGTTGGTACTGTATCCGAGCAATAGTAATGGACAGGTGCTTGTTACAGGAAACCTGCTCATTGTTCCATGAACCTGGCCACTGGGATAACTGGGAAGGTAATTACTGCAATGTTTTATATTTGCATTATGGGACGATGGATTTCCCATGATTGGGCGGTAGAGAAAAGGGTTGGATAACTCCGTTCTGTATAATACTGTCTGTAAACAACGTTAAAGTTATATCGTTCTTTATACCACCACCGATCAGACCAAAACCAAATACACTAGTACAATACTGTTAGCAAAACAAACTGAATCAGGTAACTTAAAAGTTGGAGGTCAAACTGCGTGAAGTAACTACAATGCTGGTTCCTAATTGGTTAATTGGTAAGGTGATAATAGGGGTTGATAATAGTGCTAGAAATAGGTTACTTCACACACAGAGGGCTCTGGGCAGTAACCGGGTAATAGATTGCACAAATAACATGTTACAATGATGTGACGGGATCCTGGTTGGCTTAGGATCCCGACCGTACGTCTTCAGCCCCATTCACATCCAAGTAGTCTGGCGGTATTGAAGCGGTAAGCCAGCGTACACTACCCAGAGCCCGTTCACACCCAATGGTACCGTTGCGGTAACCGATTGTCTATCTGTCGACTGAATTCAACAGGAAATTGCATTAATTGTTTAAACATTGTTTAAATGGGCTATGGTAAACCGCGCAGTTTAGCGCACAACTACCTGTTGGATCATTCACAGTCAGCGTTGTACCACTGGCCCTGCGGTACACCGCGCGGTGTACCGTTCCGTTGGATGTGAACGGGCCTTTTAGTGATGTCTCTACGCGTCACTGCTTTGAGAATACTGAATGGCCGAAGGCCTGGTAAAACTATGTGTTATCTGATGGTCGATATGGAGTCCCAACAGAATAGAACACTTTACCAGAATAATGATTATATCACAGTACAGCAGTATTGGTATATGGTATATGACAACGGTGAAATCTATTCACATTTCTACACTGGATATAGTGGCCAACTGATTTCATAGGTTGGAAGTGCTTAGTGGACTGGATCCGCTAACAAATAATAATGAAATATGGGCTATAACCAATCCAAACACTTTGCAAAAACAATATAATCTTGAATTAACTTGGGGTAATTAGGTCACTCTCTAAATTGGGGGTAGCTATTCCAGGGTAGCTGGGGGTTTGGGAAATGAGTACTAGAAGAGTTAAGGATTATAATTATAATCCGCTAACAGTGCTAGTGCAGCCTGGAAGTACTGGAGGGGTGGGGATTCGAGGGAAAACAATAATAGTTTTTTCTTTAGTTTTACTTGGTTTAGTGGATTTCTACCATATTAAGTTACAACCCTAAGTCTGACATCCAAGGCTGAGCAAAAAATCTTTTATTGCTTTTATTGTACTCATATTCATCATAATGATACGGTGTCAATCTGTTCGTAGTAACAGCAATCTGAACTTAAGTGGGCCTATCTACTTGCTTCATAAAATATTACAGAACATTATATGATTTAACATTGAATAAGGCATCATCAGAATTTAAAGTGATAGTGATAACTGGAATCGCTGTAACTGTGGAAGCAATATAGTAACATACTGCAGTTCTATTTCTTTTGTAAGACTATTTCGTTCTATATATATTTTCAATATTCTCTCGACAATTTTTTGATTACCTTTTTTGAAACTCGTTTGTCATTTTCTTCTTAGTTTTCGTATTACATGGTTGTGAGATATAATTTCTAATTACTTTTGTATTTCGGTGGTGGAAAATTCAAGCAGGTATTACATGGTTGTGAGATATAATTTCTAATTACTTTTGTATTTCGGTGGTGGAAAATTCAAGCAGGTATTTCTATTGTTATTGTTTTACAAAAAACAAGCTTTTTGGTATCTGCAATTTGCACTGCTGCTCTACTGCTAAAGGGTGTATTTGGTAGGGAGAGAGAGTAACATTTATATATAGAACTAACGGTAATGAAAGTAACAACTGTTGAGAAAGTATGTACAGTAACTTACTGTATCTTGTGGGTGGAGGCCATACCACGGATACCTGTGGGGCGAGCCACGAAGTGAGCTAAGCCTTAGCATATGGGTGCCATTGGCGAGTTGTCTGTCGTCATCGTCGTATGTCGTCGTCGTCGTCGTAAATTTTTGATCGCTAATAACTCGGCCATTCTTTGATGAAATGAATATTGATGAAAATTGGTATGTATGTAGTCCGTCAAAAGTTTAGGAAGAATCTAAAGTTTGGTCAAAAACGAACGAATGCAAGGAGGCACAAGAGGAGGACGAGTATTGTGTTGAAGACTTCTGACTAACGGCAGACAACTCGTTAATGGTACCCATATGCCAAAGGCTTTGCTCACTTCGTGAAGGCTCCACGAACGTGTACTGTAGTGAGTACAGGTAAGACTGTATTATTGGGTGTTCTGAAACTTATATACTGTATACCAATCTCTGAATTGAATATAGTGCCGGGCAGTATTGTATAGCATACGGATCCTTTTCTGATATCATCACAATTGGGATGTATGCAACACAGCCACCATACAAGTTTGTTGAGGTCTAATAGTTGTAGTACAATGCATGCATGCATAGTCGCACACGTAAATAATCAGAACTGACATTTAGTTTCTCCCTTGTAATTCCTCATAAAAAATATATTAAAATAAGACGAACAAACCCATATACAATTAGTAAAAATATCTACATCTAGTAAAAATGCAGTGTATAATCTTGTGTTTTGGCAACCTCATGGAATTAATAAGCATGGTGGCGGCAGCCCATGACTTTCTTAATACGCCCCTTATAAAGAAAATGAAGCTCTGAAGATGCGGATGATATAGCAAATGTCATGGGATATAGGGAGTTGTGGCGACGCAATTTTATATATATATAATCCAGCAGCAATGCAGCATGCCAATAATAGTAGTATGAGGATACAGGGGCGTATCTTTAAAAAATATGATAATTCACAGAAATACACTGGAAATTTCATCTGCTCTAAAATTTGCACAAAAATTTATATGAATTTTTTTATAAATTCTGAAATAAATTTTAGATATTTATGATGAATTAGGGCTGGGGTCCAGCAAACAAATTATCAAAACAATTTTTTATGGATTTATCAAATTAAGATTGACATATCATACTCTTGTAATTAAGTTCCGAATAGAACATTTAATTAATTAAAACAATATTCCACGACAACTTTATATATCATTAATGACATTATAATTACCTACCATCATAAAGGAATTTCAATTATAAAGTATTTATCAAATGATGGATTTATCAAATTAAAATTGACATATCATAATCTTGTAATTAAGTTTCGAATAGAACATTTAAATAAATAAAACAATATTCCACGACAACTTTATATATCATTAATGACTCTATAATTATCTACCATCATAAAGTAATTTAAATTATAAAGTGTTACTTTAACCATTCAGAAAAGAACCCGCCAATAATACAATAAATAAGTCTAAATTTCATACACAAACTGCAAGTCTGTTCCCTCGAGGTAGGATTTCTCCCATTCTATAATTCTATCAACTTGTTCTTTTGTGAGAACAGTTTTCCAATCTCCTGTTTGGCCTTTTCTCATGAAGCCAACAGGTTCACTTGTCGCATTGGCACTTTGCAACTTTTCAATAAGGCTGTCTTTGTTAACCATGTTATTCTTTTTCATATTTTTAAAAGAAAGATGGTCGACAAGCAGAGAAACTTGAGATTCGCTCAGAGATTTATTGAGGAACTTTGAGGTTTTACGCACAACCCCCTGCAAATCTTGTTTCATCTCCTCATAAGTAATGAAGAGGATATTGTTCTTATCCCGGTTCTCCCAGTAACCAAGAACATGGCCGAGGAAAGGTGTGCAATAACCACAGACATCACCAATGAAAGCATTAAAGAAAGTATCAAAAGACCCTCTAAAACCCTCCATAATTTTCCAGTGGTGGTAGTAAGACACACAAGCATCTCTGGGATTTCGTGCAACATAGATCAGTTTAACTTGTTTCTCCATGACCTGGCGTGGAAGCATGTCGAAGGAGAGGTGCGTTTTTATTATTCGTGGAGATGGAATTGATTCAGCAAGTTCTATAGAAGAATTATACTTTTTGGCATCGCTTACTGCTTCTTCATAAAAGTCATTGAAGTTGTCCTCCATGAGACCAGAGAGTTCCAGAAACGGAACCCGCTTTTCAAGGTCTACACTTTTAGCCACTTGAAAGTTAAGATCATTAACAATGTTCCATACCATCTCTTGGGTCCAAGTAGTACCACATTTTGGGAATGATGACACAAACACATCATCATCGTTAACTTTAAACTCGTTTAGTTCCTTTTCAAATCGCATGAAACACCTTGGGAGCACCTGTCCACTGGGCTGAAACCGCACAAACCCTTTTGGAAAGCAATCAAAACATTTCCAGAATTCTTGCAATGCATGATCCTTAATTTCTTCAGTGGTAACACCATCAGATAATTTGTAACTCATTCTAAATTTGTATTTAAATAATTTGGTAAGTATACAAGTTTTGTGTTGTTAATTATAATTGATGGCTAAACTAATATTAATTATGGCTAAACACTCTTGATTTTATTTAATGCAGCAACATAGTGATATCTTGCTTGTTATAATATATGGTTGCTAGGCTACTGTGATGGCCTGGAGCTGAAATCAATAATACGACAACAAATTAACTCTTGAATTTTACATAATGTTACAAATACACTATACCGATTGACTAAAATGGTGAAATATAAATGATAGCATTCTAATATTTTTGTAAACAAATTAAGTCAATGTTATTCATAATATTGAGTCTTATGGAGCACAACTAAGACAATCCATCATTCTAATTGAACTTTGAATCGGCATTACTTTGCCAAACAATATATTTTAGCTGAGGCCTTCGCAAATAATAGATTATATTAATAATAATCGAGATTATACTAATAATAGATAATAGAATAATAGAATTGTAAGAGATTACAAATTGGAAAATATTATCTTTATTTCTGTGTAATTAATTTGAGCAATATGATTGAATGATAAATAATGACTGACAGTTTACTGACTACAATTTAAATAATGTACTATATCGTTATCATGCAAGCTACCGTATTAATTTACAAACACCAAATTTATGGTGGGATAAAAAATGTGTTTAATATAAATAATAAATATATTCAAATATTGTAACATAGAATAATTGAGATTATTATGTGACGACACTACTGTGAACGTAAATTAAAATATTAAGAACTTTGTTTATTGTGAATAAATGCTGCATGAGTGGCTCATTAGACACATGTTGCGCATTATTTTACTGTGGTAGTAATTGGACGTTCGTTGATAGGTGTGGTGCACTCGTGAGATATAACTAACATAACATAGTTCCAGCTATACAATTGCACTAGTACCAGTTGTGTGGCCAACTTGTGCAGCCAGTAAGGTATATTCTAAATGAAAGTTGTATGACATTCACTTCCGGTAAGGTGAAAAACATACTGAAATTATTGTACCCGAAAGAAAGATTAAAATGTTTAATTAAAATTTTGAAGAGAAACCAAACTAAGTACATTTTAGTAATATAAGATTTTCTCAGTAAACCAAAAAATCCAGTTCTGATCAACTGAGTTTGTTTGGAAAACAGAGTGGAGTGTTTCACTATGGAAGATCATCCATGGTGGTGAACAGGCATTCCTATTAGGAAACTGAGTGGAAAGGTTTACTGTGGAAGATCACCCATGGAGGTGAACAGGCATTCCTTTAGGAAACATAGTGGAATAGTTTACTATGGAAGATCACCCATGGCCTTCCTTTAGAAAACAGAGTGGAAGGGTTTACTGTGGAAGGTCACCAAGGGTGGTGAACAGGCATCCTTTCTTTAGGAAACAGTGCAATGGTTTACTGTGGAAGATCTCACATGGTTGTGAACAGTCATTCCTTTAGGAAACCGAGTGGAAGAATTTACTGTGGAAGATCACCCATGGTGGTGAAGCATTCCGTTAGGAAACAGAGTGGAAGGGTTCACTGTGTAACATCCCCATGGTTGTGAACAGGAATCCCATTAGGAAACCGAGTGGAAGGATTTACTGTGGAAGATCTCCCATAGTGATGAACAGGCATTGCTTTAGGAAACAGAATGGAAGGATATCACCCATGGTTGTGAACATGAATTTGTTTAGGAAACTGAGTGGAAGGATTTACAGTGGAAGATCACCCATGGTGGTTTACAGCCATTCCAATTTTGGAATCAAAGTGGAAGTGTTAAAAGGGAAGATCACCCATGGTGGTGAACAGGCATTCCTTTAGGAAACAAAGTTTTACAACGGAAGGAGTTTTACAACAAAGGATTTACTATGTAAGATCAACCATGGTTGTGAATAGGCTTTCCTTTATGAGACAGAATAGATGGGTTTACTGCAGATGATCACTCCATTGTGGTGAACAAGTATTCCACTTTTGGAAACAAAGTGGACGGGTTTACACTTAAAGATCACCCAAGGTGCTGCACAAGCCTCCCTTTAGGAAACAAAGTGGAAGTGTTTACTATGGAATATTACCCATATGGTGGTGAGCAGCATTTCCTTTAGGAAACAGAGAGGAAGATGATTTACTGTGGAAGTTCAACCATGGTGGTGAATAGGCATTCCACTTTTGGAAACAAAGTGGAATGGGGGTGTGTAATGTGGAAGATCACCCATGATGGTGAACAGGCCTTCCTTTAGGAAACAGAGTGGAAAGATTTACTGTGGAAGATCTCCCATGGTTGTGAACAGGATTCATTTAGTATAAGGGTTTACAGTGGAAGGTCAACCATGGCATGGTTGTGAATAGGCGTTCTTTTAGGAAAAAAGTGGAAGGGTTTACTATGGAATATTACCAATTTCTGGTGGTATTCTAATATTTAAATGTTAATTAAATTGAGGAGAATTGTTAGTTAGTTAAAGTATTAAAAATGGAAGAATATGCATTACAGAGACATAAATAACACATTCGCTCAGTTAAACAGAGACTATTTTCTGAAATTGTAATCAACTAATTGTAATCATTAGAGTTTAGTAAACCAAACCCAATCATTTATCCTACTTAACTAGAAACATCCTTTGATGCGAGATATTGATGCGAGATAAGATGGTGATTCCTCGTACAAAGTTAGTTGATTGTTATTATATTATGAAACAAAAATTTATTATTGAGCAATTCTATCACAAAATCGGAATTGGAGAAATTAAACCAAACCGCCAATCAATCAAAGAAGAGGGGACAGTTCCACCATTAATCTGCACCACAACAAAAAAGGGAACAATGGAATTTTAAATAAATACTTATTAACAACCTAATATACAATTTAAAAAAAACAATACAATGGTATCCAGCGGCACAATGAGCTCCGGGACACAGTCGGCGATATAGCTGCCCTCTCATTCGGACCGCGGAATGTTATAAGGGAACCGGTTATCCAAGAGCAACACATGGAGATGGACACCTCTGGAGGGTCTCAGGAATTCTTAGCCCGCGAGTATTCTTAGCCTGCGAGTATTCTTAGCCTGCGAGTATTCTTAGCCCGTGGGGATTCTTAGCCCGCAAAACAATAGCGTTTATTGTTTTGGTTCCCCCAATACGCCTCTGAAACCTGCTCCATTACTAACCTGCTCCTTTAATATTGCTAAGAATACTCGCGGGCTAAGGATACTCACGGGCTAAGAATATCCGCGGGCTCAGAGTACTCGCGGGCTAAGAATTCACCCAACCCTCTGGAGTGGCCAATGGACTCTGCTGCAACCGATGGAAACTGAGGCGCGTTCAACCCACAGACTCAGGCGTTGATTGACGTCAGGCTAACTAACCTGACGCCAGTTATATGCGGGACGCACCCCAATGACAGTCCTAGAAGGAGCTGAAGATAATAAGAGGCAACTCTATTCAGCAGCAGTGGAGATACGAAGAGGTGACTTTGCCCCAGTCGTGATATCTTGTGATGGACTTGTTGCACCTTACGGTAACGGTAAAATTATATATATCTTATCAAATATGCATCACAAATATTATAAAATATACGGATATAATACCTGAAGCAAATTAATCTGTGTAACTACTGAGGCCGTAAAAACTAATAAGGCATAAGAATAATTAGCTGTGAAGAGGGCAAAGCTGTTTATTATTATTTATTATTGCTGACATTAGATCACGTGAGCCTTTAGATTAATGCACAATTATTTATTAAACAATACAGTTATTAATTAATTATATATAATAAATTAAAATTTATATAACTTATAGTGAGTGAACTTGAGACAGGGGGGAAACTGGACGCAAAACCCGCCTTGGCGAATTAATATCCTGCCTCAATGTTAAATTCTCAATTTAGGGAAAGGAGCAGGTTACAGTGGCACGTTATTTCAACCAAAACAATAAACTCAATAAACTAAAACACAATAGAACAGGTTACAGTTTTATTTTTGAGAGTAATCAACTGTTATTTGCGTCGAATTTACCCTGGAGAGGGAGGAATTTTAATTGCGTCCAATTTCCCCCCCTATCTGGTGAACTTAGTTGTCGATTGGTATAACAGCTGAGAATAGCAGTAGCAGAGCTGGTCTAGGCCATTAGTACAGTAGCGCACACACACCACCAAGAATAATTATTTCCATATCCCAGGCTGTCTCAGTAATTGGAATAGAATTCAGCCTGAAGTAGAACCAATAAGACAACAGCAGCTGGTAACGAAAGAAGCTTTAGTGCTGAGACTATGGAATTCGGGAATACACCACTTCCAAACCCCCAAACAATGTCGAAACTTATCAATAAATAATTTAGGGCTGATCTGCGAAAGATGTAATCCTGGTAACAGTGACAGTGAAAATAAATTTTCGTCGGAAAATTAACCACCCCCCACTCCCGTATATTACTAAACCTTGCGTAAAGCTATGGATATATCCAATAGAAATATTTGGCGGGAATATTATTCTCGGAATATTATTATATGTTAATGTTTCACATTCCTACTTATTATTATGACTCCGATGCTTTTTTTTGCACGGGATGCCTCGGTTATTGCCTTTTTGACTATATTGTGGCTCAATTATAAATTTGATTATTGTTTCATCTTCTGATTAAATATATTAGATTGATATGAAATTGATTCTAATTTATTCGTATGAACCAGTTGCTTAAATTATTTTATTTTTTTGCAAAACAAAATCAATCATTAGTTGATACGACATTTTGAATTATTGCATTGTACATATCTTTGTAGCTTCATGTGTACATATATATGCATCCAAATACTATTTGGTCGAGTGGAGATAGACTACTACTACTACTACTTCTAGGTCGAGCGAACTCGGATAGTGGAAATGAGATCCTTCCAGGCTTACCGATTCTCCATAGTTGTCGCAATTTCGTTTCTCCCAAGTTCAGTATCCCTTTCAAGTTGATCTATATATGTTATGGCCGGTCGTCCACGACTTCGCTTTCCATGAGTTGGTTGCCAGAAAAGTAGATCTGGTATGACCTCGTCTTTACTTCGCCAGCAGTGCCCACTGAATCTTAATCTGCGTTCACGGAGGGTGGTTGATACAGGTGGTATTGTACCATAAAGCTCGGCGTTTGTCATGTGTTGTCTCCAGCTGGTGTTTAGGGCTGCCCTTGGTAGTCTTGTGTAGCAACCATCAATTCGTTGTTCAAGTGATTTAGTCAGTGTCCATGTCTCACCCCCGTATAAAAATACACTTTCCACTGTGGCTCGAAAGAACTTAGTCTTCAGGTGCCTGGAGAGATCTGATTTCCAGATGGTATCCATTTTTGATAGAGCTACCCAAGCCTTTGCTTTCCTAACTTCTATGTCCTTTTTGCTACTCTCTATCCATGATCCAAGATACTGGAAGTCATTGACCTTCCTTAGTTGATTATTATCAATGGTTGTCAAGTTTCCATCAACATTAAAGGTCATGAATTCGAGTCGAATGCCTTCTTGAAGTCCACAAAAGTCATGACAGCGGGGAGATTCTTTGACTTAATTCCTTCAATCAGTCTCCGTAGTGCAAGTATCTGAGCTATTGTTGATCTACTTGGTCGAAATCCGTTTTGGCTCTTACGCAGTAGTTTCTCTATGTGAGGCCTAATCCTATATAGAATCATTTTATTGTATATTTTGGCAGCTACCACAAGCAGACAGATCCCACGATAGTTTGTTGGTATGCCGAGGTCTCCTTTCTTGGGGAGAGGCTTTAGTTGACCTTTAGTCCAAATTGGTGGTGGCTTTTCCCCTTTTAACATCCGGTTGCAAACATTCAACAATGGTCTGTTTAGCACTCCGGTTTTCCATACCTCCGCTGGGATTTCATCTAATCCACTCGCTTTATTATTGGACATGCTTTTAATGCTTCTTTGGAGTTCGGCAGGTGTGAAGTCCCCTGTTTCTATAGGTAGTGTCTTGTCATATATTTTCCTTTTAGGGCTGACCTCTTTGTTTGGTGGCTGCCCAAGCAAGTTGCTGAAGTGATTTTTCCACTTCCCAACACGTTCTTCAGGACTTTCAGGATATTTCTGTACAGACAGACAGACACAGTGACCTCCAGTAATAATAAAAATAAAACATGTTCGCTAACGGTCCATACACTGACTTGTATCTGAATTCCGACATGTAGGCCTATCTAATTTTTTACATGTCAGCTTTGAAAAATATCGTAAAATATTATATTTGAAAAATCCCCCCCAAACACAGAAAATTCGCGGGTACGTATAATCCCCCCCCCCCCCCCTTTCTGGCTCTGGCCCCTCCTCTCGTGAATCTGGCTGCGCAACTGAATACAATTGTTTTATTATTTATACTTGGAACGTTGGGGATATTTATACCATGAATGCTTAAATTCATATTTAAAATCCAATAGTTCTATTTCATTGGACAAATGATAATAAACCGTGTATAATTTGGCATAAAAACAAAGTTTCTAGGCAACAGAAAGTGACGGTTAGTTAATCAATCAATGAGATTAACAATGAGTATTAAGTATTAACGCCCAACATCATTCCCTTGAAAACGTCACGATCAGAGGATCTCTAATATCCAACATACATCCGAATTTAATAATAAATAATAATAATGCTAAAATTCCAGGTAATTTATTTACAATAATTATATACAATTTATACAATATTTATAATATACAATTATATAATAATTATAATATACAATTATTTAATCAATTTCAATCTGTTTCATTTTTAACATTGATGATTTGTTCTCGATACTTTATATATAGTTTATTAACAGGTTGAGTTAAAGTTTATTTAAGAAAAAAACATAAATCGAATGCATTACATGCCCTACAAGGCAGCCGTCTTCTCACATTATAGATGTCATCAGTTCGATTATACCTGGACGTCATTGCCAAATTTGCTAAGCTATGCCCAACTAATACTACTAGGATCGGCATGCTGCATTGCAGCTGCATTTTTAAGAACGCTGGGCCGGCTTGTCGACAAAATTGCGCCGCCACAACTCCCTATCACCCATGGCATTTG
>JAUCBJ010004018.1:0-21179 GCA_032718475.1 Nemertoderma westbladi
AGCGACCGTAATGTGTATGATCGCTGTGTTCCCAACCACATCACAGCGACCGTAATGTGTATGATCGCTGTGTTCCCAACCACAGCGACCGTAATGTGTATGATCGCTGTGTTCCCAACCACAGCGACCGTAATGTGTATGATCGCTGTATTCCCAACCACAGCACAGCGACCGTAATGTGTATGATCGCGGTGTTCCCAACCACATCACAGCGACCGTAATGTGTATGATCGCTGTGTTCCCAACCACAGCGACCGTAATGTGTATGATCGCTGTGTTCCCAACCACAGCGACCGTAATGTGTATGATCGCTGTGTTCCCAACCACAGCACAGCGACCGTAATGTGTATGATCGCGGTGTTCCCAACCACAGCGACCGTAATGTGTATGATCGCTGTGTTCCCAACCACAGCGACCGTAATGTGTACGATCGCTGTGTTCCCAACCACAGCACAGCGACCGTAATGTGTATGATCGCGGTGTTCCCAACCACAGCGACCGTAATGTGTATGATCGCTGTGTTCCCAACCACAGCACAGCGACCGTAATGTGTATGATCGCTGTGTTCCCAACCACAGCGACCGTAATGTGTATGATCGCGGTGTTCCCAACCACAGCGACCGTAATGTGTATGATCGCTGTATTCCCAACCACAGCACAGCGACCGTAATGTGTATGATCGCGGTGTTCCCAACCACAGCGACCGTAATGTGTATGATCGCTGTGTTCCCAACCACAGCGACCGTAATGTGTATGATCGCTGTGTTCCCAACCACAGCACAGCGACCGTAATGTGTATGATCGCGGTGTTCCCAACCACAGCGACCGTAATGTGTATGATCGCTGTGTTCCCAACCACAGCGACCGTAATGTGTATGATCGCTGTGTTCCCAACCACAGCGACCGTAATGTGTATGATCGCTGTGTTCCCAACCACAGCACAGCGACCGTAATGTGTATGATCGCTGTGTTCCCAACCACAGCGACCGTAATGTGTATGATCGCTGTGTTCCCAACCACAGCACAGCGACCGTAATGTGTATGATCGCTGTGTTCCCAACCACAGCACAGCGACCGTAATGTGTACGATCGCTGTGTTCCCAACCACAGCACAGCGACCGTAATGTGTATGATCGCTGTGTTCCCAACCACAGCACAGCGACCGTAATGTGTACGATCGCTGTGTTCCCAACCACAGCGACCGTAATGTGTATGATCGCTGTGTTCCCAACCACAGCACAGCGACCGTAATGTGTATGATCGCGGTGTTCCCAACCACAGCGACCGTAATGTGTATGATCGCTGTGTTCCCAACCACAGCACAGCGACCGTAATGTGTATGATCGCTGTGTTCCCAACCACCAGCGACCGTAATGTGTATGATCGCTGTGTTCCCAACCACAGCACAGCGACCGTAATGTGTATGATCGCGGTGTTCCCAACCACAGCGACCGTAATGTGTATGATCGCTGTGTTCCCAACCACAGCACAGCGACCGTAATGTGTATGATCGCGGTGTTCCCAACCACAGCGACCGTAATGTGTATGATCGCTGTATTCCCAACCACAGCACAGCGACCGTAATGTGTATGATCGCGGTGTTCCCAACCACAGCGACCGTAATGTGTATGATCGCTGTATTCCCAACCACAGCACAGCGACCGTAATGTGTATGATCGCGGTGTTCCCAACCACAGCGACCGTAATGTGTATGATCGCTGTGTTCCCAACCACAGCACAGCGACCGTAATGTGTATGATCGCTGTGTTCCCAACCACAGCACAGCGACCGTAATGTGTATGATCGCTGTGTTCCCAACCACAGCACAGCGACCGTAATGTGTATGATCGCTGTGTTCCCAACCACGGCGACCGTAATGTGTATGATCGCTGTGTTCCCAACCACAGCACAGCGACCGTAATGTGTACGATCGCTGTGTTCCCAACCACAGCGACCGTAATGTGTATGATCGCTGTGTTCCCAACCACAGCACAGCGACCGTAATGTGTATGATCGCGGTGTTCCCAACCACAGCGACCGTAATGTGTATGATCGCTGTGTTCCCAACCACAGCGACCGTAATGTGTATGATCGCTGTGTTCCCAACCACAGCACAGCGACCGTAATGTGTATGATCGCTGTGTTCCCAACCACAGCGACCGTAATGTGTATGATCGCTGTGTTCCCAACCACAGCGACCGTAATGTGTATGATCGCTGTGTTCCCAACCACAGCACAGCGACCGTAATGTGTATGATCGCGGTGTTCCCAACCACAGCGACCGTAATGTGTATGATCGCTGTGTTCCCAACCACAGCGACCGTAATGTGTATGATCGCTGTGTTCCCAACCACAGCGACCGTAATGTGTATGATCGCTGTGTTCCCAACCACAGCACAGCGACCGTAATGTGTATGATCGCTGTGTTCCCAACCACAGCGACCGTAATGTGTATGATCGCTGTGTTCCCAACCACAGCGACCGTAATGTGTATGATCGCTGTGTTCCCAACCACAGCACAGCGACCGTAATGTGTATGATCGCTGTGTTCCCAACCACAGCACAGCGACCGTAATGTGTATGATCGCTGTGTTCCCAACCCCAGCGACCGTAATGTGTATGATCGCTGTGTTCCCAACCACAGCACAGCGACCGTAATGTGTATGATCGCGGTGTTCCCAACCACAGCGACCGTAATGTGTATGATCGCTGTGTTCCCAACCACAGCACAGCGACCGTAATGTGTACGATCGCTGTGTTCCCAACCACAGCGACCGTAATGTGTATGATCGCTGTGTTCCCAACCACAGCACAGCGACCGTAATGTGTATGATCGCGGTGTTCCCAACCACAGCGACCGTAATGTGTATGATCGCTGTGTTCCCAACCACAGCACAGCGACCGTAATGTGTATGATCGCGGTGTTCCCAACCACAGCGACCGTAATGTGTATGATCGCTGTATTCCCAACCACAGCACAGCGACCGTAATGTGTATGATCGCGGTGTTCCCAACCACAGCGACCGTAATGTGTATGATCGCTGTATTCCCAACCACAGCACAGCGACCGTAATGTGTATGATCGCGGTGTTCCCAACCACAGCGACCGTAATGTGTATGATCGCTGTGTTCCCAACCACAGCACAGCGACCGTAATGTGTATGATCGCTGTGTTCCCAACCACAGCACAGCGACCGTAATGTGTATGATCGCTGTGTTCCCAACCACAGCACAGCGACCGTAATGTGTATGATCGCTGTGTTCCCAACCACGGCGACCGTAATGTGTATGATCGCTGTGTTCCCAACCACAGCACAGCGACCGTAATGTGTACGATCGCTGTGTTCCCAACCACAGCGACCGTAATGTGTATGATCGCTGTATTCCCAACCACAGCACAGCGACCGTAATGTGTATGATCGCGGTGTTCCCAACCACAGCGACCGTAATGTGTATGATCGCTGTGTTCCCAACCACAGCGACCGTAATGTGTATGATCGCTGTGTTCCCAACCACAGCACAGCGACCGTAATGTGTATGATCGCTGTGTTCCCAACCACAGCGACCGTAATGTGTATGATCGCTGTGTTCCCAACCACAGCGACCGTAATGTGTATGATCGCTGTGTTCCCAACCACAGCACAGCGACCGTAATGTGTATGATCGCGGTGTTCCCAACCACAGCGACCGTAATGTGTATGATCTCTGTGTTCCCAACCACAGCGACCGTAATGTGTATGATCGCTGTGTTCCCAACCACAGCGACCGTAATGTGTATGATCGCTGTGTTCCCAACCACAGCACAGCGACCGTAATGTGTATGATCGCTGTGTTCCCAACCACAGCGACCGTAATGTGTATGATCGCTGTGTTCCCAACCACAGCGACCGTAATGTGTATGATCGCTGTGTTCCCAACCACAGCACAGCGACCGTAATGTGTATGATCGCTGTGTTCCCAACCACAGCACAGCGACCGTAATGTGTATGATCGCTGTGTTCCCAACCACAGCACAGCGACCGTAATGTGTATGATCGCGGTGTTCCCAACCACAGCGACCGTAATGTGTATGATCGCTGTGTTCCCAACCACAGCGACCGTAATGTGTATGATCGCTGTGTTCCCAACCACAGCACAGCGACCGTAATGTGTATGATCGCGGTGTTCCCAACCACAGCGACCGTAATGTGTATGATCGCTGTGTTCCCAACCACAGCGACCGTAATGTGTATGATCGCTGTGTTCCCAACCACAGCACAGCGACCGTAATGTGTATGATCGCGGTGTTCCCAACCACAGCGACCGTAATGTGTATGATCGCTGTGTTCCCAACCACAGCGACCGTAATGTGTATGATCGCTGTGTTCCCAACCACAGCGACCGTAATGTGTATGATCGCTGTATTCCCAACCACAGCACAGCGACCGTAATGTGTATGATCGCTGTGTTCCCAACCACAGCACAGCGACCGTAATGTGTATGATCGCTGTGTTCCCAACCACAGCACAGCGACCGTAATGTGTACGATCGCTGTGTTCCCAACCACAGCACAGCGACCGTAATGTGTATGATCGCTGTGTTCCCAACCACAGCACAGCGACCGTAATGTGTACGATCGCTGTGTTCCCAACCCCAGCGACCGTAATGTGTATGATCGCTGTGTTCCCAACCACAGCACAGCGACCGTAATGTGTATGATCGCGGTGTTCCCAACCACAGCGACCGTAATGTGTATGATCGCTGTGTTCCCAACCACAGCACAGCGACCGTAATGTGTACGATCGCTGTGTTCCCAACCCCAGCGACCGTAATGTGTATGATCGCTGTGTTCCCAACCACAGCACAGCGACCGTAATGTGTATGATCGCGGTGTTCCCAACCACAGCGACCGTAATGTGTATGATCGCTGTGTTCCCAACCACAGCACAGCGACCGTAATGTGGATGATCGCGGTGTTCCCAACCACAGCGACCGTAATGTGTATGATCGCTGTATTCCCAACCACAGCACAGCGACCGTAATGTGTATGATCGCGGTGTTCCCAACCACAGCGACCGTAATGTGTATGATCGCTGTGTTCCCAACCACAGCACAGCGACCGTAATGTGTATGATCGCGGTGTTCCCAACCACAGCGACCGTAATGTGTATGATCGCTGTATTCCCAACCACAGCACAGCGACCGTAATGTGTATGATCGCGGTGTTCCCAACCACAGCGACCGTAATGTGTATGATCGCGGTGTTCCCAACCACAGCACAGCGACCGTAATGTGTATGATCGCGGTGTTCCCAACCACAGCGACTGTAATGTGTATGATCGCTGTATTCCCAACCACAGCACAGCGACCGTAATGTGTATGATCGCGGTGTTCCCAACCACAGCACAGCGACCGTAATGTGTATGATCGCGGTGTTCCCAACCACAGCGACTGTAATGTGTATGATCGCTGTGTTCCCAACCACAGCGACCGTAATGTGTATGATCGCTGTATTCTCAACCACAGCACAGCGGCCGTAATGTGTATGATCGCTGTGTTTCCAACTATTCAAATTAGCTTAAGAAAGCTCAAGAAACGCTTATGTATGGTTGAAATTTGAAAATATAAATAAGTAAATCGAATAAGTAGACCCTAAATAGTACCTACAAAATTTAGTAGGTAGAATGCATCTTTAATCGATAGGCCGACAATCAAAAATTCCATAAAATCAGTGTTTCTAGGCACAGGCCTGAAACTGTTTCAATTTCAGACAACAACGTTTGGTGTTGGTTGATGTGGCTGGTTGTGACTGTGTGTGTATCTGTCGGTGGCTTCCTCAGAAAGTTTATGCCTTTGGGTTGTATCCTGCTTTCATTATTTAAAGGTCAAGAAAATATAATTGGCTAAAATATCATTAATTTTGGTAACTGTGTTGGCCCCGTATTTATAATATGAGAAATTGGTAAAATCAAATTTATTTCATGGAAGATGAAGCCATGGCGCAGTGGTCATTGCTTAAACGCTGGTGAAGACAGTCTATCCCCGGAAACGGTACGTGGATGGGGTTCTGGTCCCAGCCACACTAAAGTTATCCTCCTAAATATGTATCTCCCCAAAATATCCATGGCAACTAACAGGTAAATAAAAAGTTTAATATGAATGAATATATTGTATTTTGTATTAACATTTCAATAACCCACTAGCTAGAAATGAAATATATTGCTGGAGGAATCTGTGACATACCATTATTAACACTGCTTACATAGTATGACTATTCCATATCGGGATATCGTTTCTGAAACTGCGCGACACGGATTTTTCCGTTTATTATTCCGTTGGAAAGGCTCCATCTACAAGTTGGTTTGGAAGGAACTTATCATCTTCGTGTTGTCTTTCTATGCCCTGCAGATTATATATCGCTTTGTCTTCCACAACTATCCGCCATTGAAATTATTCTTCGAGGACATATGTATTTATTGCAAAAATTATATTGAGATTATCCCATTGTCCTTTATACTTGGTTTCTATGTGACTTTGATTGTAACGCGCTGGTGGCAGCAATTTGTGTATATTCCATGGAGCGATGAGCTAGGTGTGTTCCTAAGCGTTGGACTGGAGGGTAATGATGCGTCTGGCAAGATGCTACGACGGACAATCTTGCGATACACCCTGCTGGCCTTCGTCATTGTGTTTAGAAGAACATCGGTACAAGTTAAGAAAAGATTTCCTACCTATAGTCATGTGGTTGAAAGCGGGCTAGCGACTGTCCAAGAAATTGCAATGATAGAAAATGTAGCATCTGATTTCTGTAAGTATTGGATTCCCTTCCAATGGGCTCACAATCTTCTCATGCAAGCGAGACGTGAAGAGAGAATTCCATGCGATTTATTGTACTACGAGCTCAATCGTGCGTTACTTCGATACCGATCTTCACTTGGATGGATATTGGCCTATGATTGGGTCTGTCTACCCATTGTCTACACGCAGGTTGTAACCTGGGTTGTTTACATGTATACATTAGCTAGTTTATTTGGTTCCCAATACATTACTGAGTCGCAGGACAATGATTCCACTGATACTCGAGGAAATTTTGTTGAGTTATATTTCCCATTTTTTGCGTTTCTTCAGTTTATTTTCTATTTCGGATGGCTGAAAGTTGCCGAATCGCTTATAAATCCATTAGGAGATGACGATGATGATTTTGAAGTTAATATAATTTTAGACAGGAACTTTGAATACGGGATTCTAACTGTTGATAGTTATTATGGCGTAACGCCCGTATTAAAAAAGGACATATTTTGGGGAAAACGAACAGAACTTAAAATACCTTATACCAAAGCTGCCACCCAAAAATCAATTTTCATGGGAAGCCAATTTCTCGAACAAATTACGAACGAAAGCGCCTATATTCAGGACGTTTTACATCCAAACCTAAATGAAACTAACAAACAACAGGTAGGGTATCCGGAGCCATGGTCAATTGAAACACCTTCTCCAATGTCGTTGCGACAACTACTAAAACGTAGAGTGAAGCGCTTCACAAAAAGTACATCCAAGTCCTCGCTAGGGTCGACTCTTTTTCGACCAGTTCGTCTGCTATCGGGTCTCGACTTGGAGTCGTCTGGGAGCGAATCCACTTTAATGCCCCACACTCCAACGCCCCCGATTAAACTATTGTCTAAGAAAACGCCAAGTTGTCGCAAAACGATACTTGAATCCGAAAGTGAAATCGATTCCGTGGATGAGATAAGGGTTAATATAGACTCTGATTCGAGCATAACAGCCGGGGCCAGACTGGACGTTCGAATCGCATCTCCTGCGAACTCACCAACATTAAATAGGCAATTTAGTGAAGACACATTTTCCGGATCATCAAGCATATCAACTAAAGTGGATGAATTGGTTCCGGCTCTTGCAGAAACAAAGGATCGCTTGCGTAATTTATCTCTACCAATAGAGTCTGATGTACCACAAATGGTAACTGATGTTGATAACAATGGTAGCGATCTCCGTATATACCCGAATTGTAGTTCAACTCCACTGCCTTTAGTCCAACGTCAATTATTTCCTATAGCCAATTCGAAAATGAATGGAGATATTCATGTTAAATATGGTAAGCTCAAGCTTTCCGCCGATTGTGTATCAATAGTGGAGGCCAGTGATGCACAGGCAGAACAGATGAAGCGACCGTTTGAGGTCTTGGTTGCTGACGTACAGACGACAGATGTTCTCGGCAGAGGCGTTCGTATAGAGTTGGGAGAAACTAAAGGAACTAGGAGACAGGACAGACGTCCGGACAGCAACCCTATATACGTCGACGAACCAGAGCAAGCAAAACTATTGGTCGTTAGTTCTTTAGACTTTACTAATGATATCTTGGAAGAAGCTGCTGAAAGCTTCGATTTAAACAAATCTGAACCTCGAGCCACAATATTTGTTCCTTTTCATATTGTTGATGCCGACAATGTTACCGAAATCCAGGAACCAAGTGCCGTTGCATTAGACGTTGGAGAAGACCATCATTCGAGGCAGTCGCCAGGACAATTAAAATACACAATTGGGAATATCATTGACGATAATAAAGGCAAGGTTGATAAAAGCTCTCCTCCTGACCAGGAAAAGGTTGATCTTGTTAGAGTTTTGGAACCAACTCACCCTCAACCAATGGATAATCACGGAACTGTACGAGGTGAAAACGCCGCGAATCAAAGTACAAAGAGTAAACTTGATATTGGAGGTAAAGTTGGGACCAGTCAAACTTTGGAGAAAGATAATGTACATTCAAGTAAACCTCGGAAGACGAAGTTGAAACGAAAAACAAACTCCTCACCGCTGGTTGGGGAAAGAGATAGACAAAGACGTGGGTGCACTGTTGTATTTGATGACATTCATATCGGGGAGAGAACCTATTTCATTGGAGATCCGGAACAATACGAAATTTTACCCCAAATACCAGAATAAATATTAGATCTTTTATATAAAGTAAAGGTTTTACTTCGTTGTAATGCTGCTAAAAACTATTTAATTTATGGCGTATTACAGTTGTACTATTTGTTTCATAGTTGTTTCCAATCTTCGCCGGATTAGTCCATCAAATCCGGGTGTCGACACTGTCATGTCTCACACCTTCCCCTGTCTCCGATCACAACCAGCACCTGTACATTATTCGCACACTTCCCCTCCAATACATTATTTATAATACCAGCTATTTTTTATAACTTTTTACAAATGTTCTAGAACATGTAAGCTGTTATTATATTTTATTTATTTGTATGGAATTAATTTCACACTACCAAATCGCCAGGGCGACATATTTTCCAGCTTTATATCGCAGTGCGACATCATTTCTCAGTTATGTCCCTACGCCATACATTTTACTATGTATGTCCAGTAGGCCCCCTATATCCAGTATGTCATCGCATCATTAATAGGTTGTACCTGAAACTGTTTAAGTGCATAATTGCAAATAATTCCCCACAAATAAATAAAATTAGATTCGCCATTGGTCATAATTAATTAGCACTTTAAAGCTTTTACGGTCCTCGTTTTGTTGTTTCCCTCGCTACTCGTGCCGTAACGGTATAAAGTACTTTATATTTTAGGAACAATGACGTATTTAGTTAATATAAAATTAAAAACTTGTTTGTTATGTTGGATAAATGTTCGGAACCAATCTTCATTCATCCCGCACTAAATTGTATAGGCCTACTAAGGCGAATTGACTTTGTGGCTCTCCCCACACCTCATAAATTGAAGGCACGGCCGTTGGAGCAACGGCAATGAGGCGAATTGCCATTACGGACGTATTTTTCTACTTACAATGTTTCAATATAATAATCATTCGGCCTTTTCTATTTAAACGATAAATTATTGATTGCATGGTAAATAATGTAGAACATTATTTTCACTATACTCGAGATATTTTATTTACCGAGCGTATCGAGGTTAATAAAGAATCGAACTAAAATATGTAGGGCGAGCCACGATAGTAAGCGAGCTTAGCAAACAGATACCATTTACTTAATCGCTGTGTCTGTAGATCTGTCGTTCTGTAGATGGGTCTTTTTAAAAGTTAATACCTCCGCTAATCTGGTACCGATGTTGCTTATGGCAAAAGTTAATAAATTTTCCAAGTAGAATTTGCGTGGGACTCCCAAACAACCTGGTTTTGTCGTATTGGACGATATGTCATTTTGATCAGTACCGGTGGTGGAATGTTTTATGCTAGTTATTTGGTGACCAGATGTACAGGACGTGTCAACGATGGTTGTAATGAAGACGAGTCTGTGTCGACTCCTAATATCGAGTATTGTTTTGACAGTACTCGTAAACCACATAGATTAGCATATTGGACGAATGAATGGAATGTTGTAAGGAATCTATTTGGTGACCAGGTTCTACAGGACGAACGCAACGAGTTTTGGAGTGGATACGAGTATACATATGCCATACATCAGCAGTTACACGCACAGTTTCGAGACATTGCATAGGTATAAAGGCCGTCAGTCTCCGTTTATGAAAAATATTTTGAGACAAAACAGGACGAGCGCAATATGGCTATAATAAAGTAGACGAGTATTGTAAAACTAAAAATGTCATCACTCAACTTAATTAGCCCTAGTTAGTAGAATTACAAATGACAGTTAAAGCGTGTAAGGGCAAACTGAAATAGACCTCCGTTTTTTACAACCAGTTTAACGCAAACTGAAAGCATCACTCATTGATATTTTGGATTGACGGTTTTTGTATATCTAATAGAGATTAGTACACTTAAAAATATAGGATCTCGTGCTTCGCGAAAGCCCCATAACGTATGTTAATAATACCCACCACTTCATAGCCTGTTATGAAATACTCTATGTTATGAAATAATCTCAGGATTTGAAGGGTTTTGAGGCCTTTAAAATTCCTGAGTGTTTATAGCTCATTCGCCCCATTATTGTGGATAAGTACTACTCAAGCACTAATACATAATTAATACTACTCGTCAATACGATAATGTTAAGATTCAAATATCCCACCACCAAAGTTCAGCAGTTCCAGCCGCTCACCCAGACGTTACCAAGCAACGTCAGTTGGCTAACTGTTTACTGTTTAGGCTGTTTTTACACATCACATGATTATTCGCACACATTATTGGCGAGGCCAAATAAACAAATATCACGACTCAGTTATCAGTATCAGTTCACTGTGTCATTCCATCTTTCCATCAACCAGTTGAGTTTAAGGGTAGGCCGTCGGCGTGGCGCGTGGGGTTGGGGGTGGTGGGTGGAATGGTTACAAAAAAGTATATCTAAAAAATGCGTTTTTTTTATCTTAGTGTAATTTTTCTAATATGGAGCTGGCTACTGTGACAAGTATTTTAATAAAAACTAACTAACATTAACGAATTCCAATTGTTACACAAGTCCTGGAATATAGTGTCGTAATTCATAATTGAATTTGGTTGGAAAATAGCTGATATATTGGCATTCGAATGTTGCATTTGCTTCCGCTACATTCCATTTCTTCTATGTAATAAATACACCATGTTCTAGAGCATTGATAGGCATTGCGCCCAGTTACTGAAGAGTTGAACAAAATGTCCAAATGTCCAATTTCCAAACTTGAAACCGTATGTTAATAGCTAATGTAGTTCAAAGTTAGAAGTGATAATGTTAACCATAGTCTGTGTAAAAATTCGCACAAAAAATGTTACTTTCTTTTTTTAAAAAAAAGGCCATTTTGTAAAAGACATAGTTATTTATTACATATTTGGAATCCTTGCACATCCAACTCAATGGTACAAACATCTCAATTTGGTTGAAACTTTTTCAAACGCTGCTGGTAGCTAAAGATTGAAAGCGAAAATAATAACTATTTATTATATTGTAGGACTTTATCTCACGCCGGTCTCGAGTGTCAATATTTACACGAACGAGCGGAGCGAGTGAGTGAAATATTGAAACGAGGGACCGAAGTGAGATAAAGGTATATTATACACAATATATAATATGTTGTTTTATTATATTGTGTATAATGTATGACTTTATCTAACGCCGGTGCCGAGTTTGAATATTTACACGAACGAGCGTAGTAAGTGAGTAAAATATTGAAACGAGATTAAGTAATCCGGAAATTTAACAATAAAAATTCTGACTCATCCAGTAAGGATGGGGGGGGGGGGGGGTGGTTTCATTCAATATCATAACGATTTGTGGTAAAATTGGTGGGTGGGGGTTGTCCGTCCAGCTGCCTGAATTACGACAAAATATTCCAGGACATGCGATATGTATGTGTCTACTTCCCCTTTTGAGCCCATTACCACCCCCCCCCCCCCCCCCCCCCCCCTCCGTACCCCACCCCCACCCCCACGCCCCTGCCCCTCCCGCTACCTAACTGAAGATTTTATGAACAGGTTATAGGGTAAGCCTATAATGCTCTATTGAATATCTAAAACAGTTCGTAATTTTGATTTTTTATTATTTCGCCAACATTCACTTTATTATAATTTATAGTTATTGAGTGGCCAATAATGGCGATATTTTATTAAATAAACTTATACCACACCATTACCGTCATATAATAACTAATCATAAATTCAACGGTACAAACACAATAATTCCATAGTTGGAATAAAGTTAGCCACTGTAAACAATACTTCCTAGCAAGACCAACCAACCAGTGATAGCAAAGTTTTGCCCTATAGATAGATAGATGCCAGAGTAAAATTGATTGAGGATCCTAGGCAAGGAGACATCCTGTAAAGTATTTCAGCCAATGGGAGGTTGGCTATCCCCAGTTGTTAGCTGACTTGGGAGCATTTTACTGAGAACACTCCACTCTGGGCATATTGCACCAAGTGCAGGTAAGATTTACTACACACCCAAGCTATCATTACATTACTAATCTAAAGCACATAGCCTTATACCGTCACATATTTATGATGTAGCTTAGTAATAAAGTTTAGAAATGTTTGATGTTTTAAATTTGTTAAATATCTATTCACAATAATTTGTAATGCCTATTAATATAATTGTGTCTCTGTCCTACTGCTTTTATGGTATATTTTAAATTGACATTGTTCCATTCATTGCCTTTTAAAATTTGTTCTGACTGTTTCCGGTACTTAAACCCGTAAAATTTCGTAGTTTTGGTTTGTTAATATTTAAACCATTGAATATTGATGTTATGTTACACAATTTTAGGCAGTTAGATTTATAGTACGTTTAGAAGAAGCCCTAATAACAGTATCACTCCTCCACAACCAAACTATATTGGTTTGAGTACCTGATTCAGTTTAAGTTGGACCTTATGCGTATATCTTATTTTCCTTACAATTTTTATTAAAGCAGTCAAAGGTGAATTTTGGAGTATTCGAATTCTAAGTTATTCCCAGAGCTGACGACGACGACATCTGGATTTGCGTGGTTGCAGTGAGATTAGGTGAGTGTATTCGTATTGCAAGACTACTAATAATATTCTACCATATAATGCAAACAGCTGATTTGTTGTTATTATTTGAATTTCATGCTCTGAGTAGTGAGTACCTGTACCGTACGCGTACGCGTACGTCGATCCAAGGCGACCTTTACAAGTTGTAAAGGTCGCCTTGCTGTAATCCTACTCCTAAAAGTGGGATTGAGTTGGTTGTGGTACGGCAGTTGTATAGTGTGTGCACCTGCACATTCACAATATTAATTTTGACTTGTAGAAAATTAATTTTGTATAGGCCTACACATACTGAAATAAAATTTAGCGGCCACAGCCATACTGTGTAACAGTGTTGGGTAATTGGGCATGGAAGAAAACCAAAATGTACCAGGTGTTAGGTGGAAAGAAGCAGATTTACAGTGTAGGGACTGTTTCTAACAAAGACAATAGGCCTAGGCCTAATCTAATTATAATTTTTCTTCTTATTTTTGTCCACTGTTTACTTTTTTGATTTTCATTAATTCTAGTTCATATTTCATGTATATTGACTATGAAGTTGTCACGCTGCATGTATTCTTCTATTCTCTAAAGTAGTTTGAACATTAATTTATTAAAATTGTTACGATATATTTCTACTGTATTTCTACTATATTTCTACTTTTCTACTATATTTCTACGTGTAATAACTACTATTTTACATACCGGTATTTGTATTTGTTTGTCAAGTAGCCCTGCCGCTGCCGTTGCCCTTTACAATGAACTGATTTTGAACAATTTTCGCCAATCGCTTCGCTCGGGTATAAACAATGAACAATCCTGTTTTGCCGTTGGGGCAGTCAGTATAACTCACACAATAGTAACTGCATCGATTACACCGGCGCTGTACATTACTGCGCCGGCTCCCTCGCCGGTACCTGCGCCGGCTGCCGGCTGCGTACACGTACACGGAACGCATGGGCGGCGAATGCTTGAGTGAACCCAACTTCTCAAAACGGTTTGTTCCTGGACAAAACGAAGTAAGTGATTGCAAAACAAATGTACACGGGATATAATAAGTAAGTCTTTAGAGAATAGTTTCAAGAAATTCAAGATATTTATCTTTATAGTACGCACGCCAATCACACACTGCCTTCTGGAACATAAGTAATAAGCAAACCAAGAATTGTTACCACCAGTACAACCGTCAAACAATAATTGATTCCTAAAAATAGCCTTTATTATATGGAATTATTGTGTACCACCAGTTTAACCGTCAAACAAATTAATTGATTCCTAAAAATAGCCTTTATTGTACGGAATTATTGCGGATTTTACCAGTTTAAACCTCATCGCTCTAGAATTATAAACTATCGCATTTAAACCTCATAGCTCTAGAATTATAAACTATCGCATTTAAACCTCATAGCTCTAGAATTATAAACTATCGCATTTAAACCTCATAGCTCTAGAATTATAAACTATCGCATTTAAACCTCATAGCTCTAGAATTATAAACTATCGCATTTAAACCTCATAGCTCTAGAATTATAAACTATCGCATCTAAAAAAGTGTGTAAAATTTAATAGTCCTATTTCTTACAAACTAATAAACCTACATTATCTAAACCGATACCATAAATGTCATAGTCTAAGGTAATTAATTAGCCAACTCAAGATCACTAATTAACAAAATAACTATTTCTTTTACAAAAAGAAAGTACTATTTTTTTGTCCGACTTTTTTATCCGGATTGAAAAGAGAGGACAAAAAAAATATTACAAATAAAAAAATAGACCAAAAAATGAATTTTGTCCGCATTTTTGCAGTTAAAAAACTGAATTTTTAAAAGAAGACTAACTATTTTGAAAACCGCCTTTCTCAGATGGATATTTTATTGATATTTTTATCGATATTTGTCATAATATATTTTATAAAAATTTATTCTGCGAATAATATTTTTAATCATGGAATTTGTACCTAAATTTGCATAATACAAACCCGACAAAAGGCACACACAGTAAAGTACGAAAAAGTAGCGAATTAATTATTTTCCAGAATAATTTAATTGATTTTAGGTGCAATTTATTTATTCTGTTTTAGTTTTAACTTGTTTTTATTTTAATTAAAATAATTTAATTAAAATAACAGTCGCAACCCTGGCATCTCAAAAAGCGAGGATGGGTCCAGTTCTCCAGTCCCACAGGCCATCCTCGAATTCCTACGGCACGACTCTATTTCGCCCACCTCAAAGGATCCTGTCTGGTTGCCATCCCAGTTAGCTCACTTGGCCTTAAACCTACAGACATCCAGTTCCGGATATCTGTCGCCGCCTGCCCCGGTTGTAAAGCCACCGAATCCCACAGTTGCGCACGCTGCGTCTCAGCAAATGGACGTCATGGCCGGTCTTGCATGAGGAGCGCCGGCCGCCATCCACGCCACTCGATGGTTAACGACATCGTGCGCCGGTCGTTCGTCAGTTGTGGGATCCCCTCTGCACTCGAACCAGCAGGGACGTGTCGGGGAGATGGAAAACGCGTCGATGGAGTCACTGTCGTCCCGTGGAGCCGCGGACGCACTCTCATTTGGGACACCACCATCGTGGACCCGCTCGCTCCCAGCCACCTCGTCCAGAGTATGGTGACTGGAGGCCGAATCCCTAAAGATCCGGAAGTACTGATAGACCGGGGGCACTCCTTCTGTCCTGTTGCCTTCGAGGTCGATCCGGCCCTGAGACGGCGGCTTTCCTAAAGGAGATTGAAACTCGTCTCCACGCCGCCGCCACTCAGGAGCCTCGATCCCATACCGGTTCCTGTTGCAACGCTCCTCTTCGCCATACTAATTGACAACACGGCCTCCATACTTGGGACAATGGACCCCGCCCTTTCTGACGGCCCCCATACTTGGGACAATGGACCCCGCCCTTTCTGACGGCCTCCATACTTGGGACAATGGACCCCGCCCTTTCTGACGGCCTCCATACTTGGGACAATGGACCCCGCCCTTTCTGACGGCCCCCATACTTGGGACAATGGACCCCGCCCTTTCTGACGGCCTCCATACTTGGGACAATGGACCCCGCCCTTTCTGACGGCCTCCATACTTGGGACAATGGACCCCGCCCTTTCTGACGGCCCCCATACTTGGGACAATGGACACCGCCCTTTCTGACGGCCTCCATACTTGGAACAATGGACCCCGCCCTTTCTGACGGCCCCCATACTTGGGACAATGGACCCCGCCCTTTCTGACGGCCTCCATACTTGGGACAATGGACCCCGCCCTTTCTGACGGCCTCCATACTTGGGACAATGGACCCCGCCCTTTCTGACGGCCTCCATACTTGGGACAATGGACCCCGCCCTTTCTGACGGCCTCCATACTTGGGACAATGGACCCCGCCCTTTCTGACGGCCTCCATACTTGGGACAATGGACCCCGCCCTTTCTGACGGCCTCCATACTTGGGACAATGGACCCTGCCCTTTCTGACGGCCTCCATACTTGGGACAATGGACCCCGCCCTTTCTGACGACCTCCATACTTGGAACAATGGACCCCGCCCTTTCTGACGGCCTCCATACTTGGGACAATGGACCCCGCCCTTTCTGACGGCCTCCATACTTGGGACAATGGACCCCGCCCTTTCTGACGGCCTCCATACTTGGGACAATGGACCCCGCCCTTTCTGACGGCCTCCATACTTGGGACAATGGACCCCGCCCTTTCTGACGGCCCCCATACTTGGGACAATGGACCCCGCCCTTTCTGACGGCCTCCATACTTGGGACAATGGACCCCGCCCTTTCTGACGGCCTCCATACTTGGGACAATGGACCCCGCCCTTTCTGACGGCCTCCATACTTGGGACAATGGACCCTGCCCTTTCTGACGGCCTCCATACTTGGAACAATGGACCCCGCCCTTTCTGACGGCCTCCATACTTGGGACAATGGACCCCGCCCTTTCTGACGGCCTCCATACTTGGGACAATGGACCCCGCCCTTTCTGACGGCCTCCATACTTGGGACAATGGACCCCGCCCTTTCTGACGGCCTCCATACTTGGGACAATGGACCCGCCCTTTCTGACTGCCTCCATACTTGGGACAATGGACCCCGCCCTTTCTGACGGCCTCCATACTTGGGACAATGGACCCCGCCCTTTCTGACGGCCTCCATACTTGGGACAATGGACCCCGCCCTTTCTTACGGCCTCTACGAGGTTCTATCACTATCCTTCTCCCCCCGCCATTTATTATTAACTTTCGCCATAATTAATTTATTATTTAATATTCAAGAATTAAGAACATAGTAAATACTTTAATATAAATTTGATATTAGTAAATATAATAAATAATATAATAATTTTAATTAAATTAAGTTTCATTTATTTTAGGGTTTTGTGGAATAAATTTCCATTTCTTGGAATTCGAATCTATATTTGTCTGCACCAAATTTCGGCAAAATCCACCAATAGTTGTTTGTTCGTGGCTAAGGCAAAAACATTAAATAGGAAGTGATTTATTTTATATACTCTTTTGTGGTATGTAATGTAATGTAGAATGAAAATACTAATTAGTTTTGTGTTACCCCGGTTACCCGCTACTCTTATTGCCTAGATGGTTTTGTCTTCTAACCATAAAACCAAACCTAACCCATAACGTACCCAATTCTTGGACAGCCTCTACCAGTAACTGTTTCCGAAAGCGATTCAATAATAAGTTTAGTCCTCGGGGATCTAAAATCCCCACAGGATCTAAAGTCTCCACGGGATCTAAAATCCCCACGGGATCTACAGTCTGAACGTGATCTAAAATCCCCACAGGATCTAAAGTATCCACGGGATCTAAAATCCCCACGGGATCTACAGTCTGAACGTGATCTAAAATCCCCACAGGATCTAAAGTCTCCACGGGATGGATCTAAAATCCCCACGGGATCTACAGTCTGAACGTGATCTAAAATCCCCACAGGATCTAAAATCTCCACAGGATCTAAAATCCCCACGAGATCTAAAGTCTCCACGGGATCTACAGTATGAACGTGATCTAAAATCCCCACAGGATCTAAAGTCTCCACGGGATCTAAAATCCCCACGGGATCTACAGTCTGAACGTGATCTAAAATCCCCACAGGATCTAAAGTCTCCACGGGATCTACAGTCTGAACGTGATCTAAAATCCCCACAGGATCTAAAGTCTCCACGGGATCTAAAATCCCCAGGGGATCTAAAATCCCCACGGGATCTAAAAACCCACGGGATCTAAAGTCTCCACGGGATCTAAAGTCTCCACGGGATCTAAAGTCTCCACGGGATCTAAAGTCTCCACGGGATCTAAAATCCCCACAGGATCTAAAGTCTCCACGGGATCTAAAGTCTCCACGGGATCTAAAGTCTCCACGGGATCTAAAGTCTCCACGGGATCTAAAATCCCCACAGGATCTAAAGTCTCCACGGGATCTAAAGTCTCCACGGGATCTAAAGTCACACAGGCAGGATTCTAAAGTTTATGTTTTAATTACTCTAAAGTTGCGCAAAAGTTGTACCTAAAGTCCCGAGACCCCGAAATGAATCTGTCTGTTGACTATCGTTTATTGATTTGGTTAGATTAATGTATCACATGTAACCTGCTCCATTTCCTTCATTCATAATTAACATCAAAAATTCGCTGAGACGAGATGTTAATTCAACAAGATAGATCTGCAATATATTCCTGATGGGGAAGTTTGTGAAATGTGGGGCGAGCCACGAAGCTGGCGGTGGCGGTGCCTTAGCGAATTGACACTGTGGGGGGGGGGGGGGGGGGGGGGTCATTAATGGTTGTTGTCGTCATCGTCGTCTGCGTTACTATTTTGACATGCTAATACATTTGACGGATTTAAAGCTGGACTTAAATCATCAATAAGACCAACATTTGAGATTTTTCGGAGACTTTCACACACCATTAGTTCAACAGTCTCCCACTAGAGGGATACATATTCTAAATCTAAATCATATATCTAAATATTAAATATCCTCCCATTTTTGGCTTTTATTCCGTTCAAGCTGGAACTATTTTTGTACTAGACTGTACGCGAATGTATGCAAGTCATTTCCTTGATGTTATTCTGTTTAAGTTGAATCTTGGAATATATTTACCAGACCAGGTGCTGCGTTGTTTTTGAGGAATGTTATTCATTGCAGTTCTACAGTCTGCCGCTAGTGGGCGAAATATCCGAAAGTGAAAATCTTCCACAGTTTCCTTGATTTTAATCCGTTTAAGCTGAAACTGGCATCGTGTGTTTGGTGCCTTTCGAGACGTAGCCCCATTTTTGAACTTTTCAAGTATATGAGATACTCGAGATAATATTTTGAAGGTTTAAATCCTGCTTTTGGGTTTGGCATTATATTTTTGGTCGTTTTTGAAAAGTGCGCGTAATAAATGAAATTACTATGAATTTGTTATACCATCCATATAATTCTCTGTATACGATTCGGAATTTGGATGGCAATAATTCAATAATATTAATTATCAATGAAGTGATTGGAAACAATAAAAATAAAGGGGTATCAAAGGGTGGCTATTGGTTTTTCAATTAATAAGTTATTAATTATATTAGCTTATAACCTGTACAGATATACTAATTTACTAATTCGTTTATTGTTTTGGTTAGATTCAGCCCTTTTGTAACCTAGGTTTTCATGGTCCCAAAAATTGTTTATGTTACAACAGACTGCTACATAAATAACTTGTATGTAATGTTGTTAGATAGATAGATAGATTTATTTATACATTATGTAAAAACAATAACAAATACACCAAACAATGTACCGGTATAAAGGTATTGTCCAACATAACATATAGGATTACCCCTAAAGCTTTGCAGCTTATTTCCAAGGGGGTCCTTTATGTTACTTAGTTACAAATACAATATTACACTACGCTAACCTAAAACCAATATAAAACGTATTTACACTATGTACATGTACAACTTTACCAAGAGCGTGACAATGCCCGACTCAACGATAAAGATGTAATGTACAGAACAATTTATTATAAAACGTAATTACAGTATAAATCTCAAATAATTAATAAACTAATAACTTACTGATTAGTTTATTTTTAGTTTATTAGTTTATTTGTTGGTTGTAATGTACAGGTACCGCCTCACTGTAGCCTACTGACTGTCTAGAAGATTACCGGTAATATAAGGTAGTACTTCTGTTTGATGTGAATGTCTTTGAAAAGTCAAAAGTGCTCAACGAGTCTCCGTAATGCGTGATTGTTTATGGCCAATCGCCGCCAATCAAAGGGGTTTTGATTTTTGTGTATTAATGTTGTGTTTATTATTATACGATGATATAATATAATACTGTTGTCTTCGCACTTTGGAAGCACTCATTACGATTATTCCTACACGTCTTTCAGTCAGTCACCCTAGCAGAGTCCAACAGTTGTTGTTGCAGTTCCACTTGGTAAAGTTTAAAATGCCTGTTTAATATTTTGGAGCAGGAACGAAACATTCTCTCTCAATCAAACTTTGGATATACTCAGTATTTCAACCAATCACAATGCCTCCTTATTTCTTGTTGGATTTTGCAACTGAAAGGGAAGATATCTGTAACCATGGGCAACAGCGCAGCCCAGTAGTTAGTTGTTAATGCTCCCCGTTCAAAGGCTGCTTGCTGGCACCACAGCATATGGGCTGTTCTGGCAAACACTATTCCTTGTATAGAATAGGCAGCTTTACAGTTGACCCAACCAATCACACGTCAGCACGGATAGGCCTCAACCTCCCATCAACTAATGCTAACTTGAGGTGAATGTTA
>JAUCBJ010004019.1:0-50429 GCA_032718475.1 Nemertoderma westbladi
GTGAACGAGGGAACGAAACCCGACGACTTACCCGTGTCTCTTGTAGACAAACTAAGTCTTCTGTTGGACTATGTGTGGGGGGAACTGAACACCGGTGTTTGGAGTGAGGTATCGGAGCAGTGGAGATACGTTTATTACTTAACCTCGTTGCTTAAATGCCTCGCGAGACTACAAGAAACCTTGGGTTTATCCGGCGTAGAGGATGCCGTCAGAGACTGCGATATGGGTTTAATTATGGGGGCCCCTTGCCCCGCAGAAGCCGGCGTCCCCGGGGATATACTGAGCACCATGGCGTGGGATCTTAGTAAGATACTAAGGGAGTCTAAGGAGGAAAACCTTAACGAAAATGACGATTATATTCCAGAAACGAACGACCCAAACTAGATTTGGATTTACAAAGTAACATAAAACGCATTGTAAACCCGAGTGTTTTGTCATTTCGTATCGTCACATGTTGATACATGTACACCTGTTGTGATTGGCGGCTTGGTTGACCAATGGCCGGCTTTTAACTTGTGGAGTGTTTCCTACATGGAAGATATGATTGGTTGTAGAACGGTCCCTATAGAATTAGGCAGTAAATACACCGACGATACCTGGACTCAAAGGCTGATGACAGTTCGTCAGTTTGTATCAGACTACATCCGTAACCAGGACAACGGGATTGGCTACCTCGCACAACACCAACTATTTAACCAGATACCCCAACTACTCGGTGACGTCATCATACCCGACTACTGCTATCACCAAGGCGACGACGTGGATGTAAACATCTGGTTCGGTCCGAGCGGCACGGTTTCGCCCCTCCATACAGACCCTAAGAATAACCTGTTTGCTCAGGTTACTGGCAGTAAGTATATCCGTCTGTACGCCCCTTCCCAGACAGCTCTCCTGTACCCACACAGCTCGGGTATCACCACCAACACCAGTAGGGTAGACCTCAGCAGTCCAGACCACATAGCCTACCCCTCGCTTTAGTAGCGCGGTTTATTCGGAAACTGTTCTCCTTCCAGGGGAGTTATTGTTCATACCCAGCGGTTATTGGCATTACGTACGTTCTTTATCGACTTGTATTTCTGTAAGCTGTTGGTTTGATTAGCTAGTGTGGTGCGAGCCATTAAGTATGTTAATCTTAAACTGTTGATTACAGGCCAAATTTGCTTTCTCACTCTGTTTATATTATAATAATATTAATAGTGATATAATAACTAAACTATATTGTATCTTATTGACTTGTTTTCAATATATTATCAACGGCCGGAATGGGGAGTGATTTACTTTTGTTTACGTTTGTTTATTGGTATGTCAAAACCATAATTTCGTACTTCAAATTCGGATCTCGAATAACTCGAAAACTAACTGTCAACTTCTATGAGATTTGTTTATACAAACTTGTAGATCTTTAAATTACTATCCATCTTAAATTCGTTAGTTTCATTGCTATTATACAACCGGAGAAACGAACCATAGTTTAAAATACCGCTAATAATTAAAAGTATGTCAAAAAATTATCTTTCAACAATTCGCCGCTCCCTATCTGCCCTACCAGCTTATTCCGTTGAATATAGATGTAAAAGTCAGGAAATTAATTCCAACGACTTCATTTCTAGGGGCCAAAATTACCCCTTCTCAAAAGATAGAGACAATAATTAGCTATCAGAATATATAAATTTTATGAATTTTATTTTATGAATAATTGCTAAAGTAATTTTCAAATATGCGCAAATTCTAATTCTAATCAGGGACGTGTAAGGAGAAATTGTTGATTTTTCTGACTAACTTTTTTCAAACGTCTGTAACTCCGTCCTTTAGTGGGCCGTTTAACCTGAAACATTTACCAACTGATACAGAATACATAGATCGTAGTATGATACGTGGAAACAGTATTGGACAATATCGCAGCTGTGCAAAAATAAGTGCAAACGGTGTGAAACAGTGGGCTAGGTCTAGGGGGTTCGACTTTCGCCTTTCCTCCACTGCCTTACATTATGACATTGTTGTTATCATCTAATCTAATAGTCGAGTCAATCTAGCAAAAAACCCATAAGTATTTCGCAATCAATCTGAACCACACATTTTGGATTCTGTATTACCTTATTAATGACCAAAAAAAAGTCTATAAAATTTTATTTTGCGGATCATATGTTTATTCATGGAAATTCTGCGCAAATTTGCATAAGACAAGCCAAACAAAAGGAACAGTAGGGAAAAATAAGCAGCAAATTGGTATGTTCCAGAATAATTTAATTAATTTCACAATAAGCTGTGATTCAATGGGATATTAGTAATATTTACACTGGCGTGTTACACATTAATTGCTATATCTTGGAAACTAGAAGTCGCATCCAATTTTTAAATATATCAAAAATTTTACGATATATTAAGGGAACTGTTGTAAAAAAATCAGACATTTCCACTGCAATGAAATTTCATAATTTCCTTTAATGTTAGTGAAGATTTTTCACATAATTAAATTGTGATTACTCTATTGATTTTAGGTGTAATTTATTTATTTGTTTTAGTTTGAAAATCACAATAGTTTATCATATAACAAATAAATTTTTTGGGGATAAGGGTTTGAGGTCGATAAATCCGATGGGTGAGGTTACAGTACATCCACCCGTTTAGTAGAGAAGTTGTGGAAATAAGGTCCTTATATTGTACGAGCAAAATTTGTATTAAAAATGGTTAAATTATTAAACAAATTTCCGTTGCTCTGGAAACTAAATTGGTAACTATGTAGAAGTGCATTCTTCTGTCAATCAATAGTCATTGGAGTAAAGTTTTTCTGTACCAAATTTGGAGAAAATCCCACCACTAGACCCCTTGTTGCTATGTAAAATCCATGTTGCTAAGGAAAGAAACAGCAAATTGAAAGTGATCCGCATAATATATTTTTATAGACTTTTTTGGTGGTATTAACAAGGTAATGTAGAATAAAAAAAATTGGTTTGGGTGAATTGCGAATTTGTTATGGGTTGACCCCCTTTTTCGGCTAGATTGACTCGCCTATAATGTAATATTAGGGTGGCTTAGGGCTTACCCTCGGCTTAGTTGGTAGATTTCTTTCCCGCAAACTCGCTCCCATGTGAAGAATACCAGGATTTCACTTTTCGGTCGAATTTTTATTGGAATTTTATATATGAAATTTTTTTATTTTTTTAAATTTATCTTTATTAAGAATTTTATAGCGCTTATATCTGTCTTATAACCTGTACATATACTAATTCGTTTATTGTTTTGGTTAGATTCATCCCTTCTGTAACCTGTGTTTTTTGTGAAAACCTCGTATTCTTCGCATGGGGGTAACTGCAAAGTGAATTATAACGGCAGAAAGTCTGGTATTCTTCACATGGGCCTAAACTCTTAATACTAAAGTAGATATTTATTTAATACTAAAATTATATATCATGCAAGGACAACTCTGCTATTGTAGTAGAGTTGTCCTTGATATCATGTTAAAAGTCAGATTCCATACAAACTTCAAAAAAAAAATACACCTGGACATTGCCGGGCATCAGAAACACATTCTCGTTTCCTGATTGGCTAAGTTATTTGGCAGGAAATTCAATTCATCCATCAAAGTGTAATATTAAGGAAACGCCCTGATCTCAATTCATTATTTAAGCATTATCTTGTATAAAGAAGTTATTGAGGTACCGGTAGCTAGACTTACAATAATTCATTACAATGATGTTTTAGCTTTAAGGGAATTAATTAATTCATATATTTATAGTAATTTTGTCCATTTAGTATAGTCTTAGTTTTATATTGTAGGAGTTTCTTGTTTTCAAAGAGGAATTTAATGCGGTACAGGTACCGGTACGGTACCGAGTCAGGGCCGCACGCTCCACGTTAACACAACGGTATCAAGTTTTCTTTTATTGTTAAACTATTTGTTTTTCATAAAAGTTTTGTATACGCTGTCATTTCATAACACCGTATTCTTAATTTATTTGTTAAAACTTAATAATGAAAGCGTTGCAATTCAGAGACGCGGTTTCGTTAGTTTCTCTCGCACAGCCGACGCCAAAGAGGGGCGAAGCTTTAATTAAAATAATCCGATCGGGAGTATGTAACACTGATCTCGAAGTAGCTAAGGGATATATGGGTTTCAGTGGAGTTCTTGGTGAGTTTGCATTAACTGTAGTATATGGCCAACTGCGGTACATTTAAGTATGTATTGTTATTACTCACTAGAGAGAGACCGGTAAAGCATGGAGAAAGAAACAGGACTCCATCCATAATCTCATCCTCACAGAAACAGGACTCTATCCATAATCTCATCCTTACAGAAACAGGACTCTATCCATAATCTCATCCTCACAGAAACAGGACTCTATCCATAATCTCATCCTTACAGAAACAGGACTCTATCCATAATCTCATCCTTACAGACAAACATGACTCTATCCATAATCTCATCCTTACAGAAACAGGACTCCATCCATAATCTCATCCTTACAGAAACAGGACTCTATCCATAATCTCATCCTTAGAGACAAACAGGACTCTATCCATAATCTCATCCTTACAGAAACAGGACTCCATCCATAATCTCATCCTTACAGAAACAGGACTCCATCCATAATCTCATCCTTACAGAAACAGGACTCTATCCATAATCTCATCCTTAGAGACAAACAGAACTCTATCCATAATCTCATCCTTACAGAAACAGGACTCTATCCATAATCTCATCCTTACAGACAAACAGGACTCTATCCATAATCTCATCCTTACAGAAACAGGACTCTATCGATAATCTCATCCTTACAGAAACAGGACTCTATCCATAATCTCATCCTTACAGAAACAGAACTCTATCCATAATCTCATCCTTACAGAAACAGGACTCTATCCATAATCTCATCCTTACAGACAAACAGGACTCTATCCATAATCTCATCCTTACAGAAACAGGACTCTATCCATAATCTCATCCTTACAGAAACAGGACTCTATCCATAATCTCATCCTTACAGAAACAGGACTCCATCCATAATCTCATCCTTACAGAAACAGGACTCTATCCATAATCTCATCCTTACAGAAACAGAACTCTATCCATAATCTCATCCTTACAGAAACAGGACTCTATCCATAATCTCATCCTTACAGACAAACAGGACTCTATCCATAATCTCATCCTTACAGAAACAGGACTCTATCCATAATCTCATCCTTACAGAAACAGGACTCTATCCATAATCTCATCCTTACAGAAACAGGACTCCATCCATAATCTCATCCTTACAGAAACAGAACTCTATCCATAATCTCATCCTTACAGAAACAGGACTCTATCCATAATCTCATCCTTACAGACAAACAGGACTCTATCCATAATCTCATCCTTACAGAAACAGGACTCTATCCATAATCTCATCCTTACAGAAACATGACTCTATCCATAATCTCATCCTTACAGAAACAGGACTCCATCCATAATCTCATCCTTACAGAAACAGGACTCTATCCATAATCTCATCCTTAGAGACAAACAGGACTCTATCCATAATCTCATCCTTACAGAAACAGGACTCTATCCATAATCTCATCCTTACAGAAACAGAACTCTATCCATAATCTCATCCTTACAGAAACAGGACTCTATCCATAATCTCATCCTTACAGACAAACAGGACTCTATCCATAATCTCATCCTTACAGAAACAGGACTCTATCGATAATCTCATCCTTACAGACAAACAGGACTCTATCCATAATCTCATTCTTACAGAAACAGGACTCTATCCATAATCTCATCCTTACAGTTTACAGATACAGGACTCTATCCATAATCTCATCCTTACAGAAACAGGACTCTATCGATAATCTCATCCTTACAGAAACAGGACTCTATCCATAATCTCATCCTTACAGAAACAGGACTCTATCCATAATCTCATCCTTACAGAAACAGAACTCTATCCATAATCTCATCCTTACAGACAAACATGACTCTATCCATAATCTCATCCTTACAGAAACAGAACTCTATCCATAATCTCATCCTTAGAGACAAACAGGACTCTATCCATAATCTCATCCTTACAGAAACAGGACTCTATCCATAATCTCATCCTTACAGAAACAGAACTCTATCCATAATCTCATCCTTACAGAAACAGGACTCTATCCATAATCTCATCCTTACAGACAAACAGGACTCTATCCATAATCTCATCCTTACAGAAACAGGACTCTATCGATAATCTCATCCTTACAGAAACAGGACTCTATCCATAATCTCATCCTTACAGAAACAGGACTCTATCCATAATCTCATCCTTACAGACAAACAGGACTCTATCCATAATCTCATCCTTACAGAAACAGGACTCTATCGATAATCTCATCCTTACAGAAACAGGACTCTATCCATAATCTCATCCTTACAGAAACAGAACTCTATCCATAATCTCATCCTTACAGAAACAGGACTCTATCCATAATCTCATCCTTACAGACAAACAGGACTCTATCCATAATCTCATCCTTACAGAAACAGGACTCTATCGATAATCTCATCCTTACAGAAACAGGACTCTATCCATAATCTCATCCTTACAGAAACAGGACTCTATCCATAATCTCATCCTTACAGAAACAGGACTCTATCCATAATCTCATCCTTACAGAAACAGGACTCTATCCATAATCTCATCCTTACAGAAACAGGACTCTATCCATAATCTCATCCTTACAGAAACAGGACTCTATCCATAATCTCATCCTTACAGAAACAGGACTCTATCCATAATCTCATCCTTACAGAAACAGGACTCTATCCATAATCTCATCCTTACAGAAACAGGACTCTATCCATAATCTCATCCTTACAGAAACAGGACTCCATCCATAATCTCATCCTTACAGAAACAGGACTCTACCCATAATCTCATCCTTACAGAAACAGGACTCTATCCATAATCTCATCCTTACAGACAAACAGGACTCTATCCATAATCTCATCCTTTCAGAAACAGGACTCTATCGATAATCTCATCCTTACAGAAACAGGACTCTATCCATAATCTCATCCTTACAGAAACAGGACTCTATCCATAATCTCATCCTTACAGAAACAGGACTCTATCCATAATCTCATCCTTACAGAAACAGGACTCTATCCATAATCTCATCCTTACAGAAACAGGACTCTATCCATAATCTCATCCTTACAGAAACAGGACTCTATCCATAATCTCATCCTTACAGAAACAGGACTCTATCCATAATCTCATCCTTACAGAAACAGAACTCTATCCATAATCTCATCCTTACAGAAACAGGACTCTATCCATAATCTCATCCTTACAGACAAACAGGACTCTATCCATAATCTCATCCTTACAGAAACAGGACTCTATCGATAATCTCATCCCTACAGAAACAGGACTCTATCCATAATCTCATCCTTACAGAAACAGGACTCTATCCATAATCTCATCCTTACAGAAACAGGACTCTATCCATAATCTCATCCTTACAGAAACAGGACTCTATCCATAATCTCATCCTTACAGAAACAGGACTCTATCCATAATCTCATCCTTACAGAAACAGGACTCTATCCATAATCTCATCCTTACAGAAACAGGACTCTATCCATAATCTCATCCTTACAGAAACAGGACTCTATCCATAATCTCATCCTTACAGAAACAGGACTCTATCCATAATCTCATCCTTACAGAAACAGGACTCTATCCATAATCTCATCCTTACAGAAACAGGACTCTATCCATAATCTCATCCTTACAGAAACAGGACTCTATCCATAATCTCATCCTTACAGAAACAGGACTCTATCCATAATCTCATCCTTACAGAAACAGGACTCTATCCATAATCTCATCCTTACAGAAACAGGACTCTATCCATAATCTCATCCTTACAGAAACAGGACTCTATCCATAATCTCATCCTTACAGAAACAGGACTCTATCCATAATCTCATCCTTACAGAAACAGGACTCTATCCATAATCTCATCCTTACAGAAACAGGACTCTATCCATAATCTCATCCTTACAGAAACAGGACTCTATCCATAATCTCATCCTTACAGAAACAGGACTCTATCCATAATCTCATCCTTACAGAAACAGGACTCTATCCATAATCTCATCCTTACAGAAACAGGACTCTATCCATAATCTCATCCTTACAGAAACAGGACTCTATCCATAATCTCATCCTTACAGAAACAGGACTCTATCCATAATCTCATCCTTACAGAAACAGGACTCTATCCATAATCTCATCCTTACAGAAACAGGACTCTATCCATAATCTCATCCTTACAGAAACAGGACTCTATCCATAATCTCATCCTTACAGAAACAGGACTCTATCCATAATCTCATCCTTACAGAAACAGGACTCTATCCATAATCTCATCCTTACAGAAACAGGACTCTATCCATAATCTCATCCTTACAGAAACAGGACTCTATCCATAATCTCATCCTTACAGAAACAGGACTCTATCCATAATCTCATCCTTACAGAAACAGGACTCTATCCATAATCTCATCCTTACAGAAACAGGACTCCATCCATAATCTCATCCTTACAGAAACAGGACTCTATCCATAATCTCATCCTTACAGAAACAGGACTCTATCCATAATCTCATCCTTACAGAAACAGGACTCTATCCATAATCTCATCCTTACAGAAACAGGACTCTATCCATAATCTCATCCTTACAGAAACAGGACTCTATCCATAATCTCATCCTTACAGAAACAGGACTCTATCCATAATCTCATCCTTACAGAAACAGGACTCTATCCATAATCTCATCCTTACAGAAACAGAACTCTATCCATAATCTCATCCTTACAGAAACAGGACTCTATCCATAATCTCATCCTTACAGACAAACAGGACTCTATCCATAATCTCATCCTTACAGAAACAGGACTCTATCGATAATCTCATCCTTACAGAAACAGGACTCTATCCATAATCTCATCCTTACAGAAACAGGACTCTATCCATAATCTCATCCTTACAGAAACAGGACTCTATCCATAATCTCATCCTTACAGAAACAGGACTCTATCCATAATCTCATCCTTACAGAAACAGGACTCTATCCATAATCTCATCCTTACAGAAACAGGACTCTATCCATAATCTCATCCTTACAGAAACAGGACTCTATCCATAATCTCATCCTTACAGAAACAGGACTCTATCCATAATCTCATCCTTACAGAAACAGGACTCTATCCATAATCTCATCCTTACAGAAACAGGACTCTATCCATAATCTCATCCTTACAGAAACAGGACTCTATCCATAATCTCATCCTTACAGAAACAGGACTCTATCCATAATCTCATCCTTACAGAAACAGAACTCTATCCATAATCTCATCCTTACAGAAACAGGACTCTATCCATAATCTCATCCTTACAGACAAACAGGACTCTATCCATAATCTCATCCTTACAGAAACAGGACTCTATCGATAATCTCATCCTTACAGAAACAGGACTCTATCCATAATCTCATCCTTACAGAAACAGGACTCTATCCATAATCTCATCCTTACAGAAACAGGACTCTATCCATAATCTCATCCTTACAGAAACAGGACTCTATCCATAATCTCATCCTTACAGAAACAGGACTCTATCCATAATCTCATCCTTACAGAAACAGGACTCTATCCATAATCTCATCCTTACAGAAACAGGACTCTATCCATAATCTCATCCTTACAGAAACAGGACTCTATCCATAATCTCATCCTTACAGAAACAGGACTCTATCCATAATCTCATCCTTACAGAAACAGGACTCTATCCATAATCTCATCCTTACAGAAACAGGACTCTATCCATAATCTCATCCTTACAGAAACAGGACTCTATCCATAATCTCATCCTTACAGAAACAGGACTCTATCCATAATCTCATCCTTACAGAAACAGGACTCTATCCATAATCTCATCCTTACAGAAACAGAACTCTATCCATAATCTCATCCTTACAGAAACAGGACTCTATCCATAATCTCATCCTTACAGACAAACAGGACTCTATCCATAATCTCATCCTTACAGAAACAGGACTCTATCGATAATCTCATCCTTACAGAAACAGGACTCTATCCATAATCTCATCCTTACAGAAACAGGACTCTATCCATAATCTCATCCTTACAGAAACAGGACTCTATCCATAATCTCATCCTTCAGAAACAGGACTCTATCCATAATCTCATCCTTACAGAAACAGGGCTCTATCCATAATCTCATCCTTACAGAAACAGGACTCTATCCATAATCTCATCCTTACAGAAACAGGACTCTATCCATAATCTCATCCTTACAGAAACAGGACTCTATCCATAATCTCATCCTTACAGAAACAGGACTCTATCCATAATCTCATCCTTACAGAAACAGGACTCCATCCATAATCTCATCCTTACAGAAACAGGACTCTATCCATAATCTCATCCTTACAGAAACAGGACTCTATCCATAATCTCATCCTTACAGAAACAGGACTCTATCCATAATCTCATCCTTACAGAAACAGGACTCTATCCATAATCTCATCCTTACAGAAACAGGAACAGGACTCTATCCATAATCTCATCCTTACAGAAACAGGACTCCATCCATAATCTCATCCTTACAGAAACAGGACTCTATCCATAATCTCATCCTTACAGAAACAGAAACAGGACTCTATCCATAATCTTATCCAAACCCAACAAAATACATAATATAATATAGTACTTACAACCTTTCCCAAGATCATGTGTCAGGAATTTCCTGTTTTACAAATTTTCTTCACGATTGTCAAATCTTAAAACAATAGTAACAAACCTTCATTTAGATATTTTAATATTTAGTAAACACCCGGGTGTTTTTGGGGAGGGCGTTTAAGTTGCTAATTGGAGGTAGGGCGTGTCTAATCGAGGGAGTGTGTTTATTTAGTTGACGCGTATAATTTTCAATTTCTGTTTAATACTACAACATGCTCATATAGAGCCATTATTGATAAATAAATATTACATAATCATAAAGTAAATATATATGAAGGAAATACTGTTACAGAGAATATAAGACCGGTGAACCCAGTGTCTCCAGTATGGATATGCACATATTGTAAAATATAAAGTAATGTACATTGAATACAGGAAATATAAAACAGTGAACATATGAAAAAAAAAAGTTACCCGAAACAATCTGCCTTGCTCGATCATTAGGGAGTGAGATGATGTGCAAGCGACCGACAGAGTCGGGGGGTACCTGTGTAGAACATTCAGGTAGGATTCCTCCTGGTACAAATACTTAACGTAGAGCAGCGATTTGGGAGAAGACCTCACTAGTGACTTATACGCTATACAACACCTTTAAGAGAGCACCTACTTGATGTTTCTGTTGTTTTTATTATAATGTTATTATCCTTCCCTATAGGCCACGAATTTGTCGGATTAGTTGTTGAATTTCACGATGATTCTTATAATCCTAATAACATAAAGGTGGGCGACCGAGTTGTTGGTGAGATCAACGCGGCTTGTGAGGCCTCGGAACACTGTCTACCTGCCTGCAAGCTTCCTCGGAGTCATTGTCCACATCGTACCGTACTCGGAATCCTTGGGAGGGATGGTTGCTTCGCCGAATATCTAACCCTGCCTGTATGTAACCTACACCCTGTCCCTCCCGTAGTCACAGACACAGAGGCATGCTTTGTCGAACCTCTAGCCGCAGCGTCTAGGATTCTAGAACAGGTTGGGTTTACCGGGGATGTTAATGTTGCCGTTTTAGGGGACGGTAAACTAGGCATGCTAATTGCCGAGGTGCTGGCCCTGCAGCCATCCAAACTAACTCTCTTTGGTAAACATATGGAGAAGATGAATCGTTTATCTGCCAAGGTAGAACGCGTAGTCGTCAATGACATTGACCTTGCTGAATATTATAAATCGTTTGACGTTGTCGTTGATGCTACAGGTAATGAGAACGGGTTTACTTTCGCTGTTAGATTAGTAAAACCGTTGGGTAAGATTATACTAAAAACAACATGTCATGCGAGCGACCCTGCCTTCGACGCATCTCTTTTAGTTATCGACGAGATTGTGGTCATTGGTTCGCGTTGTGGACCTTTTAAAACCGCGTTGGAGTTTCTCGAAAAGAAACTCATCAATGTCACCAAGTACTTAACACACGAGATTGGTATTGATGATGGTTTAAGGGCTCTAGAAGTTGCTCGTTCTAACAAATGTATTAAGTGTCACATCATATTTTAAAAATTGTTTTGTAGTGATAATTTACCATTGCTTGAAAAATTAGAAACTTTTATCATCAATCACTCTTCATTGATTTTAGAGTACACTTACAATTATGAGTTACAGTTATACTGAAAAAGTATTTTATCCATTATTTCAATGATTGGTTTGTGGGGCGAGCCACGAAGTTGGCGGAGCCTTAGCGAATTGACACTGTTAGGGGGTGGGTCAATTTATGCAAATAGTTGTCGTCGTCGTAGTTGTCGTCGTCATCGTCGTCGTCGTCGTCGTCGTCGTTGTCGTCGTCGTCGTCGTTACGATTTTGACATGCTAATAACTTTGTCGGATTTAAAGCTGCCAAGTTGAAAATTTGTAGGTATCAATATGAGCAAAAGTTGAGATTTTTGAGAGACTTTCAGACACCATCAGTGCAATGGTCTCCCGCTAGAGGGCCACATTTCTAAACATTAAATGCCCTCCCATTTCTTTGCTTTTAATCCGTTTAAGCTGAAACTTGGCAGATATGTATTAGACCATTAGCTGTGACTTTCAAAGGAGGCGAATCCATCTGCAGTTCTCCAGTCTGCCGCTAGAGGGCCAAAGGTCTGAAAGTGAAATCGTTGTCGTCGTTACGATTTTGACATGCTAATAACTTTGTCGGATTTAAAGCTGCCAAGTTGAAAATTTGTAGGTATCAATATGAGCTAAAGTTGAGATTTTTGAGAGACTTTCAGACACCATCAGTGCAATGGTTTCCCGCTAGAGGGCCACATGTCTAAACATTAAATGCCCTCCCATTTCTTTGCTTTTAATCCGTTTAAGCTGAAACTTGGCAGATATGTATTAGACCATTAGCTGTGACTTTCAAAGGAGGCGAATCCATCTGCAGTTCTCCAGTCTGCCGCTAGAGGGCCAAATGTCTGAAAGTGAAATCGTTGTCGTCGTTATGATATTGACATGCTTATAACTTTGTCGAATTTAAAGCTGCCAAGTTGAAAATTTGTTTTGTTGAAAATCAGTTCAACAGTCACCCGCTATAGGACTACTTTATGCCTGAAAGTGAATAGATTCTCCCGTCTCATTGATTTTAATCAGTTTAAGCTGAATCTTGCCATATATTCTGGACCACATGCTGCGTCTTTGTGGGGGGGGGGGGGGGGGGGGGGGAGATTTAATCGGTCTGCCGCTATACGACGAAATTTCTGAAAGTGAGATCCGTCTCTCATTTCGTTATCCGTTATTCAAGATGAAACTTGGTCGATGTACGTATGTACTATTCATCCATAGGCTGTGTCTTTGTGGGGCTGGAGACCCTAATCCATCTTCAGTTCTTACTATACCGCTAGAGTCAGAAATGTCTGAATAGAAATGAAAGAGGTAAAAAGTGATTAGGCGAAATCTGCTTAAAATTTGCTAATACAGTAATACTTTCGAATTAGTACTTAAATTAAATTTAAGTCACGTGCTGCGCGAAGGCCCCACTTCGTGTATATTTATGCCCGTACTTGCTTTTTAACCATTAAATGATCCGTATTACGTTATTACGTTGTATATAACGGGGGGGGGGGGGGGGGGGGGGGGGGGTTGGTGGTGGTAACGTTTTTTTTTTATTGAAATATAATGTATGTATTCATGTTTAAATTCATGATAGGGAGACTTTTCGAGACTGGTGATAACGCTTTATGAGACGGCAAATACCACCATAGGAGACAGTTAACCATCGGGGCCCTCTTCATTTGTTTATCGAGAATAAAGAATATACAGTACTCCTTTTAGCAAAAAAATATTTAAATAGTTTGAACAACCTATAGCTTAAGATTTATATATTAGAAAGCCAATGGCTTTTTAGAAATATAGTCCATAGCACAATCAATTAAAGTTTATTTTTGGCATAACGAACCGGCGCGGCGCCCATGATGGCTAACTTTCGGATCTTTGACGCAATACAATACCCTCCTACAGTATACAGTGTATACAGTATACATACACCACCTACTTACTACATGTACCGTACCACTGTCGTAAATATCTACATCCTTACCATACCGTTATACAGAACGTATAGTGCATACAGTGGACACTATGTGTAGACTCCTGTTGGTTTGATACGGTGCTACACTGTAATTTTCCTTGTGTTTTGAGTTGTTGCTATCGATTATACTTAGTTAATTATTTGCTTGATAATGCTTCCTGCACTAATAGTTCCTTGGCCTTGAGTTACATAGATACACAATGGGATTCAAGATTTATTAGTGCAGTAACCAACATTGGGAAAAATAAAACGTCATGTTCTCACTCTGTGAATTCATATTAGATTATTGTGTTTGTGTATTAGATTATTTTACATTACAGAATATACTTTTTATGCATAAAACACTTAATTCATGTAAGTACGTACCTGTACGTATTATTGTCATCAATAAATCCGACTGATGCCAGGGGCCGAGTAACTCAAAAAATCTTGAGATTGACCTTGAAACTTAATCTTGAATCTGTTTTACTAGTATTCCTATCTGAAAAATGTCAAGGTCAACCTTAAGGTAGACTTCAGATTTTTCTCAACGTAAACTTGAAATTTCAATCCGGTAACACAAAAAATCTTGACTTGAGTTGAAGCCAAGTTTCGAGATAAATTTCAAGGTAGCCATGGAGGTACCTTCAAATTTCAAGGTATCTCAAATCATTGTTTTAGCTGTTACTGTTAGCACTGCTACCGGTACCACAAATAAAGAGCCATATTTGCAGAATGCCCCCCACCCCGAAATGTTTTTGAACTTTGAAAGCAATTATCTCTGAATGACATTTTTTCACACGAAAAATAATATCGTTTTTGTAATTTTTTATTTTTCGGTAATTTCATAAGCTTAAATAAATTTCATCCAGTTTTCTTGATTACATAATATTTCTCCATTTTTTCCAATTATAAGTTAGAAAAAACATGGGATTTTTCTTTTTAATTTTTTTTTTTACAAAATTGGCAATTATCAGATATAGAAAATTAAAACATAAAAAGTGGCCGAAAATATGATGAAAATGAACATGCTGGTTTCAAAAAATGTGGTATCGAAAAATATCCCCCCCCCCCCCTTTAGTACTACATTGCTCACCCCCTCACAGGCTACTGTAGTCGGTAAACTAACTACAGCTTTCTATACAACTGTTTATAAGTTCCGTGGTGTTGGTGTGTAGGCCTACTGTGTAGGTTTAGGGGTGGGTGTTGGTGTTATCGAAATTACCATTGCCAAAAGTGTTGCAACAGTGTGTTTAACACCTGTATTCAATAGCCCTAACTAACTGTATACTGCAGGGATTATACAATGGGTTTCACTGCATAACCAAGTCAACTGCTTAAATAAACAAATATGTCGTCCATCTTTAATACTCAAGGTGAGCCTTGAAATTTCAAGTCTAAGTCAAGACTAAGTATTGCTTTGAGTTACCCGCTTGACTGAACTCAAGAAAAATCTTAGTCAAGGTAAAACTTGAGTTTCAAGGTGACCTTGAAGTGGATTTCAAGGTCAATCTCAAGATTTTTTGAGTTAATCGGCCCAGATTGCCATTCAAAAATAGTCCCCAGGAACGGTTAGACATCCACTACTATACACACATGGATAAAAAATAAGATAATATAAAATAATTTTAATAAATTAAAAGTGTATCCATGACCTACTAAAGATATCCAAGATATCCTTGATGTATATCCTTTATTTGCTATTTATTTATTGCTATATCACTATCACTGTCGATATCGATATCGCTTGAACTTGTTATTTTATTTTGTTATCGGGTGTGGGGGGGGGGGGGGGGGGGGGGGGGGGTTAACATTTTTGTTTTTTTTTATTTCATTTGAATAAGAATGTAAGGATGATTTCTAATTTTAAAAAGGCTATGCGATATATTATAGTTCTCGTGTTATCGCTGTCATTGCCTCTACTAGTTCGCCTGTCAAAATGCAGGCAGACAGGTATGTGACTATCCAGCAGCCCAATGTTCCATGGTATAACGCTAAGTGTGTGGGAAACGCCATGGTAACACGGTCATGGGAAAACATGGTCAGTCATTTTTTATAATCTGCAATTAAGGATCCGGGATTGAAAAATCAAAAGATGTACAAAAACGCTGGTAAACTCAGAGAAATGTTAAACCGCGTTCGATTAGCACTCAGTTAGCACTCAGTTAGCACTCAGTTAGCACTCAGAATCCGGATAAGAGTCTTCCGGTGTCCCTCCTTCTTTCGTCCTTCTTTCGTCCTTCCTTGTCAAAGGTGATGAAGTGTATCGTTAATAAACGGCTATATGCTGCACTACATAGGTGATGAAGTTCATCGTTAATAAACGGCTATATGCTGCACTACAAAGGTGATGAAGTTCATCGTTAATAAACGGCTATATGCTGCACTACATAGGTGATGAAGTTCATCGTTAATAAACGGCTATATGCTGCACTACAAAGGTGATGAAGTTCATCGTTAATAAACGGCTATATGCTGCACTACAAAGGTGATGAAGTTCATCGTTAATAAACGGCTATATGCTGCACTACAAAGGTGATGAAGTTCATCGTTAATAAACGGCTATATGCTGCACTACAAAGGTGATGAAGTTCATCGTTAATAAACGGCTATATGCTGCACTACATAGGTGATAAAGTTCATCATTAATAAACGGCTATATGCTGCACTACAAAGGTGATGAAGTTCATCGTTAATAAACTGCTATATGCTGCACTACATAGGCGATGAAGTTCATCGTTAATAAACGGCTATATGCTGCACTACATAGGTGATGAAGTTCATCATTAATAAACGGCTATATGCTGCACTACAAAGGTGATGAAGTTCATCGTTAATAAACTGCTATATGCTGCACTACATAGGCGATGAAGTTCATCGTTAATAAACGGCTATATGCTGCACTACATAGGCGATGAAGTTCATCGTTAATAAACGGCTATATGCTGCACTACATAGGCGATGAAGTTCATCGTTAATAAACGGCTATATGCTGAACTACATAGGCGATGAAGTTCATCGTTAATAAACGGCTATATGCTGCACTACAAAGGTGATGAAGTTCATCGTTAATAAACGGCTATATGCTGCACTACAAAGGTGATGAAGTTCATCGTTAATAAACGGCTATATGCTGCACTACATAGGTGATGAAGTTCATCATTAATAAACGGCTATATGCTGCACTACAAAGGTGATGAAGTTCATCGTTAATAAACTGCTATATGCTGCACTACATAGGCGATGAAGTTCATCGTTAATAAACGGCTATATGCTGCACTACATAGGTGATGAAGTTCATCATTAATAAACGGCTATATGCTGCACTACAAAGGTGATGAAGTTCATCGTTAATAAACTGCTATATGCTGCACTACATAGGCGATGAAGTTCATCGTTAATAAACGGCTATATGCTGCACTACATAGGCGATGAAGTTCATCGTTAATAAACGGCTATATGCTGCACTACATAGGCGATGAAGTTCATCGTTAATAAACGGCTATATGCTGAACTACATAGGCGATGAAGTTCATCGTTAATAAACGGCTATATGCTGCACTACATAGGCGATGAAGTTCATCGTTAATAAACGGCTATATGCTGCACTACATAGGCGATGAAGTTCATGGTTAATAAACTGCTATATGCTGCACTACATAGGCGATGAAGTTCATCGTTAATAAACGGCTATATGCTGCACTACATAGGCGATGAAGTTCATCGTTAATAAACGGCTATATGCTGCACTACATAGGCGATGAAGTTCATCGTTAATAAACGGCTATATGCTGAACTACATAGGCGATGAAGTTCATCGTTAATAAACGGCTATATGCTGCACTACATAGGTGATGAAGTTCATCGTTAATAAACGGCTATATGCTGCACTACAAAGGTGATGAAGTTCATCGTTAATAAGCGGCTATATGCTGCACTACAAAGGTGATGAAGTTCATCGTTAATAAACGGCTATATGCTGCACTACATAGGTGATGAAGTTCATCATTAATAAACGGCTATATGCTGCACTACAAAGGTGATGAAGTTCATCGTTAATAAACTGCTATATGCTGCACTACATAGGCGATGAAGTTCATCGTTAATAAACGGCTATATGCTGCACTACATAGGTGATGAAGTTCATCATTAATAAACGGCTATATGCTGCACTACAAAGGTGATGAAGTTCATCGTTAATAAACTGCTATATGCTGCACTACATAGGCGATGAAGTTCATCGTTAATAAACGGCTATATGCTGCACTACATAGGCGATGAAGTTCATCGTTAATAAACGGCTATATGCTGCACTACAAAGGTGATGAAGTTCATCGTTAATAAACGGCTATATGCTGCACTACAAAGGTGATGAAGTTCATCGTTAATAAACGGCTATATGCTGCACTACATAGGTGATGAAGTTCATCATTAATAAACGGCTATATGCTGCACTACAAAGGTGATGAAGTTCATCGTTAATAAACTGCTATATGCTGCACTACATAGGCGATGAAGTTCATCGTTAATAAACGGCTATATGCTGCACTACATAGGTGATGAAGTTCATCATTAATAAACGGCTATATGCTGCACTACAAAGGTGATGAAGTTCATCGTTAATAAACTGCTATATGCTGCACTACATAGGCGATGAAGTTCATCGTTAATAAACGGCTATATGCTGCACTACATAGGCGATGAAGTTCATCGTTAATAAACGGCTATATGCTGCACTACATAGGCGATGAAGTTCATCGTTAATAAACGGCTATATGCTGCACTACATAGGCGATGAAGTTCATCGTTAATAAACGGCTATATGCTGCACTACATAGGCGATGAAGTTCATCGTTAATAAACGGCTATATGCTGCACTACATAGGCGATGAAGTTCATCGTTAATAAACGGCTATATGCTGCCCTACAAAGGTGATGAAGTGCATCATTAATAAACGGCTATATGCTGCACTACATTGGTGATTAAGTTCATCGTTAATAAACGGCTATATGCTGCACTACATAGGCGATGAAGTTCATCGTTAATAAACGGCTATATGCTGCACTACATAGGCGATGAAGTTCATCGTTAATAAACGGCTATATGCTGCACTACATAGGCGATGAAGTTCATCATTAATAAACGGCTATATGCTGCCCTACAAAGGTGATGAAGTGTATCGTTAATAAACGGCTATATGCTGCACTACAAAGGTGATGAAGTGTATCGTTAATAAACGGCTATATGCTGCACTACATTGGTGATGAAGTTCATCGTTAATAAACGGCTATATGCTGCACTACATTGGTGATGAAGTTCATCGTTAATAAACGGCTATATGCTGCACTACATTGGTGATGAAGTTCATCGTTAATAAACGGCTATATGCTGCACTACATTGGTGATGAAGTTCATCGTTAATAAACGGCTATATGCTGCACTACATAGGTGATGAAGTGTATCGTTAATAAACGGCTATATGCTGCACTACATTGGTGATGAAGTTCATCGTTAATAAACGGCTATATGCTGCACTACATTGGTGATGAAGTTCATCGTTAATAAACGGCTATATGCTGCACTACATAGGCGATGAAGTTCATCGTTAATAAACGGCTATATGCTGCACTACATAGGCGATGAAGTTCATCGTTAATAAACGGCTATATGCTGCCCTACAAAGGTGATGAAGTTCATCGTTAATAAACGGCTATATGCTGCCCTACAAAGGTGATGAAGTGTCATCGTTAATAAACGGCTATATGCTGCACTACAAAGGTGATGAAGTGTCATCGTTAATAAACGGCTATATGCTGCACTACAAAGGTGATGAAGTGCATCGTTAATAAACGGCTATATGCTGCACTACATTGGTGATGAAGTTCATCGTTAATAAACGGCTATATGCTGCACTACATTGGTGATGAAGTTCATCGTTAATAAACGGCTATATGCTGCCCTACAAAGGTGATGAAGTTCATCGTTAATAAACGGCTATATGCTGCACTACATAGGCGATGAAGTTCATCGTTAATAAACGGCTATATGCTGCACTACATAGGCGATGAAGTTCATCGTTAATAAACGGCTATATGCTGCCCTACAAAGGTGATGAAGTTCATCGTTAATAAACGGCTATATGCTGTCCTACAAAGGTGATGAAGTGTATCGTTAATAAACGGCTATATGCTGCACTACAAAGGTGATGAAGTTCATCGTTAATAAACGGCTATATGCTGCCCTACAAAGGTGATGAAGTTTATCGTTAATAAACGGCTATATGCTGCCCTACAAAGGTGATGAAGTGTATCGTTAATAAACGACTATATGCTGCACTACAAAGGTGATGAAGTTCATCGTTAATAAACGGCTATATGCTGCACTACAAAGGTGATGAAGTGCATCGTTAATAAACGGCTGTATGCTGCACTACATAGGTGATGAAGTTCATCGTTAATAAACGGCTATATGCTGCCCTACAAAGGTGATGAAGTGTATCGTTAATAAACGGCTATATGCTGCACTACATAGGTGATGAAGTGTATCGTTAATAAACGGCTATATGCTGCACTACATTGGTGATGAAGTTTATCGTTAATAAACGGCTATATGCTGCACTACATTGGTGATGAAGTTCATCGTTAATAAACGGCTATATGCTGCACTACATTGGTGATGAAGTTCATCGTTAATAAACGGCTATATGCTGCACTACATAGGTGATGAAGTGTATCGTTAATAAACGGCTATATGCTGCACTACATTGGTGATGAAGTTCATCGTTAATAAACGGCTATATGCTGCACTACAAAGGTGATGAAGTTCATCGTTAATAAACGGCTATATGCTGCACTACAAAGGTGATGAAGTTCATCGTTAATAAACGGCTATATGCTGCCCTACAAAGGTGATGAAGTTCATCGTTAATAAACGCCTATATGCTGCACTACATTGGTGATGAAGTTCATCGTTAATAAACGGCTATATGCTGCACTACATTGGTGATGAAGTTCATCGTTAATAAACGGCTATATGCTGCACTACATTGGTGATGAAGTTCATCGTTAATAAACGACTATATGCTGCACTACAAAGGTGATGAAGTTCATCGTTAATAAACGGCTATATGCTGCACTACAAAGGTGATGAAGTTCATCGTTAATAAACGGCTATATGCTGCACTACATAGGTGATGAAGTTTATCGTTAATAAACGGCTATATGCTGCACTACAAAGGTGATGAAGTTCATCGTTAATAAACGGCTATATGCTGCACTACAAAGGTGATGAAGTGCATCGTTAATAAACGGCTATATGCTGCACTACATAGGTGATGAAGTTTATCGTTAATAAACGGCTATATGCTGCACTACAAAGGTGATAAAGTTCATCGTTAATAAACGGCTATATGCTGCACTACATAGGTGATGAAGTTTATCGTTAATAAACGGCTATATGCTGCACTACAAAGGTGATGAAGTTCATCGTTAATAAACGGCTATATGCTGCCCTACAAAGGTGATGAAGTTCATCGTTAATAAACGGTTATATGCTGCACTACATTGGTGATGAAGTTCATCGTTAATAAACGGCTATATGCTGCACTACATTGGTGATGAAGTTCATTGTTAATAAACAGCTATATGCTGCACTACATTGGTGATGATGTTCATCGTTAATGAATGGATATATGCTGTGATGTTCATCGTTAATGAACGGCTATATGCTGCACTACATAGGTGATGAAGTTCATCGTTAATAAACGGCTATATGCTGCCCTACAAAGGTGATGAAGTTCATCGTTAATAAACGGCTATATGCTGCCCTACATTGGTGATGAAGTTCATCGTTAATAAACGGCTATATGCTGCACTACATTGGTGATGAAGTTCATCGTTAATAAACGGCTATATGCTGCACTACGAAGGTGATGAAGTTCATCGTTAATAAACGGCTATATGCTGCACTACAAAGGTGATGAAGTTCATCGTTAATAAACGGCTATATGCTGCCCTACAAAGGTGATGAAGTTCATCGTTAATAAACGGCTATATGCTGCACTACATTGGTGATGAAGTTCATCGTTAATAAACGGCTATATGCTGCACTACATTGGTGCTGAAGTTCATCGTTAATAAACAGCTATATGCTGCACTACATTGGTGATGATGTTCATCGTTAATGAATGGCTATATGCTGCACTACATTGGTGATGATGTTCATCGTTAATGAACGGCTATATGCTGCACTACATAGGTGATGAAGTTCATCGTTAATAAACGGCTATATGCTGCCCTACAAAGCTGATGAAGTTCATCGTTAATAAACGGCTATATGCTGCCCTACAAAGGTGATGAAGTTCATCGTTAATAAACGGCTATATGCTGCACTACAAAGGTGATGAAGTTCATCATTAATAAACGGCTATATGCTGCCCTACAAAGGTGATGAAGTTCATCGTTAATAAACGGCTATATGCTGCACTACAAAGGTGATGAAGTGCATCGTTAATAAACGGCTATATGCTGCCCTACAAAGGTGATGAAGTGCATCGTTAATAAACGGCTATATGCTGCCCTACAAAGGTGATGAAGTTCATCGTTAATAAACGGCTATATGCTGCACTACAAAGGTGATGAAGTTCATCATTAATAAACGGCTATATGCTGCCCTACAAAGGTGATGAAGTTCATCGTTAATAAACGGCTATATGCTGCACTACATTGGTGATGATGTTCATCGTTAATGAACGGCTATATGCTGCCCTACAAAGGTGATGACGTGCATCGTTAATAAACGGCTATATGTTGCACTACATAGGTGATGAAGTGTATCGTTAATAAACGGCTATATGCTGCACTACATTGGTGATGAAGTTCATCGTTAATAAACGGCTATATGCTGCACTACATTGGTGATGATGTTCATCGTTAATGAACGGCTATATGCTGCCCTACATAGGTGATGACGTGCATCGTTAATAAACGGCTATATGTTGCACTACATAGGTGATGAAGTGTATCGTTAATAAACGGCTATATGCTGCACTACATTGGTGATGAAGTTCATCGTTAATAAACGGCTATATGCTGCACTACATTGGTGATGAAGTTCATCGTTAATAAACGGCTATATGCTGCACTACATTGGTGATGAAGTTCATCGTTAATAAACGGCTATATGCTGCACTACATTGGTGATGAAGTTCATCGTTAATAAACGGCTATATGCTGCACTACATAGGTGATGAAGTGTATCGTTAATAAACGGCTATATGCTGCACTACATTGGTGATGAAGTTCATCGTTAATAAACGGCTATATGCTGCACTACATTGGTGATGAAGTTCATCGTTAATAAACGGCTATATGCTGCACTACAAAGGTGATGAAGTGTATCGTTAATAAACGGCTATATGCTGCCCTACAAAGGTGATGAAGTTCATCGTTAATAAACGGTTATATGCTGCACTACATTGGTGATGAAGTTCAGCGTTAATAAACGCCTATATGCTGCACTACATTGGTGATGAAGTTCATCGTTAATAAACAGCTATATGCTGCACTACATTGGTGATGATGTTCATCATTAATGAATGGATATATGCTGCACTACATTGGTGATGATGTTCATCGTTAATGAACGGCTATATGCTGCACTACATAGGTGATGAAGTTCATCGTTAATAAACGGCTATATGCTGCCCTACAAAGGTTATGAAGTTCATCGTTAATAAACGGCTATATGCTGCCCTACAAAGGTGATGAAGTTCATCGTTAATAAACGGCTATATGCTGCACTACATAGGTGATGAAGTGTATCGTTAATAAACGGCTATATGCTGCACTACATTGGTGTTGAAGTTCATCGTTAATAAACGGCTATATGCTGCACTACATTGGTGATGAAGTTCATCGTTAATAAACGGCTATATGCTGCACTACGAAGGTGATGAAGTTCATCGTTAATAAACGGCTATATGCTGCACTACAAAGGTTATGAAGTTCATCGTTAATAAACGGCTATATGCTGCCCTACAAAGGTGATGAAGTTCATCGTTAATAAACGGCTATATGCTGCACTACATTGGTGATGAAGTTCATCGTTAATAAACAGCTATATGCTGCACTACATTGGTGATGATGTTCATCGTTAATGAATGGCTATATGCTGCACTACATTGGTGATGATGTTCATCGTTAATGAACGGCTATATGCTGCACTACATAGGTGATGAAGTTCATCGTTAATAAACGGCTATATGCTGCACTACATTGGTGATGAAGTTCATCGTTAATAAACGGCTATATGCTGCACTACAAAGGTGATGAAGTTCATCGTTAATAAACGGCTATATGCTGCACTACATAGGCGATGAAGTTCATCGTTAATAAACGGCTATATGCTGCACTACATTGGTGATTAAGTTCATCGTTAATAAACGGCTATATGCTGCACTACAAAGGTGATGAAGTTCATCGTTAATAAACGGCTATATGCTGCACTACAAAGGTGATGAAGTTCATCGTTAATAAACGGCTATATGCTGCACTACATTGGTGATGATGTTCATCGTTAATGAATGGCTATATGCTGCACTACATTGGTGATGATGTTCATCGTTAATGAATGGCTATATGCTGCACTACATTGGTGATGATGTTCATCGTTAATGAACGGCTATATGCTGCCCTACAAAGGTGATGAAGTGCATCGTTAATAAACGGCTATATGCTGCACTACATAGGTGATGATGTTCATCGTTAATGAATGGCTATATGCTGCACTACATTGGTGATGATGTTCATCGTTAATGAATGGCTATATGCTGCACTACATTGGTGATGATGTTCATCGTTAATGAACGGCTATATGCTGCCCTACAAAGGTGATGAAGTGCATCGTTAATAAACGGCTATATGCTGCACTACATAGGCGATGAAGTTCATCGTTAATAAACGGCTATATGCTGCACTACATTGGTGATTAAGTTCATCGTTAATAAACGGCTATATGCTGCACTACAAAGGTGATGAAGTTCATCGTTAATAAACGGCTATATGCTGCACTACAAAGGTGATGAAGTTCATCGTTAATAAACGGCTATATGCTGCACTACAAAGGTGATGAAGTTCATCGTTAATAAACGGCTATATGCTGCCCTACAAAGGTGATGAAGTGCATCGTTAATAAACGGCTATATGCTGCCCTACAAAGGTGATGAAGTGCATCGTTAATAAACGGCTATATGCTGCACTACATAGGTGATGATGTTCATCGTTAATGAATGGCTATATGCTGCACTACATTGGTGATGATGTTCATCGTTAATGAACGGCTATATGCTGCCCTAAAAAGGTGATGAAGTGCATCGTTAATAAACGGCTATATGCTGCCCTACAAAGGTGATGAAGTGCATCGTTAATAAACGGCTATATGCTGCACTACATAGGTGATGATGTTCATCGTTAATGAATGGCTATATGCTGCACTACATTGGTGATGATGTTCATCGTTAATGAATGGCTATATGCTGCACTACATTGGTGATGATGTTCATCGTTAATGAACGGCTATATGCTGCCCTACAAAGGTGATGAAGTGCATCGTTAATAAACGGCTATATGCTGCCCTACAAAGGTGATGAAGTTCATCGTTAATAAACGGCTATATGCTGCACTACATAGGTGATGAAGTGTATCGTTAATAAACGGCTATATGCTGCACTACATTGGTGATGAAGTTCATCGTTAATAACGGCTATATGCTGCACTACATTGGTGATGAAGTTCATCGTTAATAAACGGCTATATGCTGCACTACATTGGTGATGAAGTTCATCGTTAATAAACGGCTATATGCTGCACTACATAGGTGATGAAGTGTATCGTTAATAAACGGCTATATGCTGCACTACATTGGTGATGAAGTTCATCGTTAATAACGGCTATATGCTGCACTACATTGGTGATGAAGTTCATCGTTAATAAACGGCTATATGCTGCACTACATAGGTGATGAAGTGTATCGTTAATAAACGGCTATATGCTGCACTACATTGGTGATGAAGTTCATCGTTAATAACGGCTATATGCTGCACTACATTGGTGATGAAGTTCATCGTTAATAAACGGCTATATGCTGCACTACATTGGTGATGAAGTTCATCGTTAATAAACGGCTATATGCTGCACTACATTGGTGATGATGTTCATCGTTAATGAATGGCTATATGCTGCACTACAAAGGTGATGAAGTTCATCGTTAATAAACGGCTATATGCTGCACTACAAAGGTGATGAAGTTCATCGTTAATAAACGGCTATATGCTGCCCTACAAAGGTGATGAAGTTCATCGTTAATAAACGGCTATATGCTGCACTACATTGGTGATGAAGTTCATCGTTAATAAACAGCTATATGCTGCACTACATTGGTGATGAAGTTCATCGTTAATAAACAGCTATATGCTGCACTACATTGGTGATGATGTTTATCGTTAATGAATGGCTATATGCTGCACTACATTGGTGATTAAGTTCATCGTTAATAAACGGCTATATGCTGCACTACATTGGTGATGAAGTTCATCGTTAATAAACGGCTGTATGCTGCACTACATTGGTGATTAAGTTCATCGTTAATAAACGGCTATATGCTGCACTACATTGGTGATGAAGTTCATCGTTAATAAACAGCTATATGCTGCACTACATTGGTGATGATGTTTATCGTTAATGAATGGCTATATGCTGCACTACATTGGTGATTAAGTTCATCGTTAATAAACGGCTATATGCTGCACTACATTGGTGATGAAGTTCATCGTTAATAAACGGCTATATGCTGTACTACATAGGTGATGAAGTTCATCATTAATAAACGGCTATATGCTGCACTACATTGGTGATGAAGTTCATCGTTAATAAACGGCTATATGCTGCACTACATAGGTGATGATGTTCATCGTTAATGAATGGCTATATGCTGCACTACATAGGTGATGAAGTTCATCGTTAATAAACGGCTATATGCTGCACTACATAGGTGATGAAGTTCATCGTTAATAAACGGCTATATGCTGCACTACATTGGTGATTAAGTTCATCGTTAATAAACGGCTATATGCTGCACTACATTGGTGATTAAGTTCATCGTTAATAAACGGCTATATGCTGCACTACATTGGTGATGAAGTTCATCGTTAATAAACGGCTATATGCTGCCCTACAAAGGTGATGAAGTGCATCGTTAATAAACGGCTATATGCTGCCCTACAAAGGTGATGAAGTGCATCGTTAATAAACGGCTATATGCTGCCCTACAAAGGTGATGAAGTGCATCGTTAATAAACGGCTATATGCTGCACTACATTGGTGATGAAGTTCATCGTTAATAAACGGCTATATGCTGCACTACAAAGGTGATGAAGTTTATCGTTAATAAACGGCTATATGCTGCACTACATAGGCGATGAAGTTCATCGTTAATGAACGGCTATATGCTGCACTACATAGGTGATGAAGTGTATCGTTAATAAACGGCTATATGCTGCACTACAAAGGTGATGAAGTTTATCGTTAATAAACGGCTATATGCTGCACTACAAAGGTGATGAAGTTCATCATTAATAAACGGCTATATGCTGCACTAGAAAGGTGATGAAGTTCATCGTTATTAAACGGCTATATGCTGCACTACAAAGGTGATGAAGTGCATCGTTAATAAACGGCCATATGCTGCACTACATAGGTGATGAAGTTCATCGTTAATAAACGGCTATATGCTGCACTACATTGGTGATGAAGTTCATCGTTAATAAACGGCTATATGCTGCACTACATAGGTGATGAATTTCATCGTTAATAAACGGCTATATGCTGCACTACAAAGGTGATGAAGTTAATCGTTAATAAACGGCTATATGCTGCACTACAAAGGTTATGAAGTGCATCGTTAATAAACGGCTATATGCTGCACTACATAGGTGGAAGTTCATCACTAATAAACGGCTATATGCTGCACTACATAGGTGGAAGTTCATAATTAATAAACGGCTATATGCTGCACTACATTGGTGATGATGTTCATCATTAATGAATGGATATATGCTGCACTACATTGGTGATGATGTTCATCGTTAATGAACGGCTATATGCTGCACTACATAGGTGATGAAGTTCATCGTTAATAAACGGCTATATGCTGCCCTACAAAGGTTATGAAGTTCATCGTTAATAAACGGCTATATGCTGCCCTACAAAGGTGATGAAGTTCATCGTTAATAAACGGCTATATGCTGCACTACATAGGTGATGAAGTGTATCGTTAATAAACGGCTATATGCTGCACTACATTGGTGATGAAGTTCATCGTTAATAAACGGCTATATGCTGCACTACATTGGTGATGAAGTTCATCGTTAATAAACGGCTATATGCTGCACTACGAAGGTGATGAAGTTCATCGTTAATAAACGGCTATATGCTGCACTACAAAGGTTATGAAGTTCATCGTTAATAAACGGCTATATGCTGCCCTACAAAGGTGATGAAGTTCATCGTTAATAAACGGCTATATGCTGCACTACATTGGTGATGAAGTTCATCGTTAATAAACAGCTATATGCTGCACTACATTGGTGATGATGTTCATCGTTAATGAATGGCTATATGCTGCACTACATTGGTGATGATGTTCATCGTTAATGAACGGCTATATGCTGCACTACATAGGTGATGAAGTTCATCGTTAATAAACGGCTATATGCTGCACTACATTGGTGATGAAGTTCATCGTTAATAAACGGCTATATGCTGCACTACAAAGGTGATGAAGTTCATCGTTAATAAACGGCTATATGCTGCACTACATAGGCGATGAAGTTCATCGTTAATAAACGGCTATATGCTGCACTACATTGGTGATTAAGTTCATCGTTAATAAACGGCTATATGCTGCACTACAAAGGTGATGAAGTTCATCGTTAATAAACGGCTATATGCTGCACTACAAAGGTGATGAAGTTCATCGTTAATAAACGGCTATATGCTGCACTACATTGGTGATGATGTTCATCGTTAATGAATGGCTATATGCTGCACTACATTGGTGATGATGTTCATCGTTAATGAATGGCTATATGCTGCACTACATTGGTGATGATGTTCATCGTTAATGAACGGCTATATGCTGCCCTACAAAGGTGATGAAGTGCATCGTTAATAAACGGCTATATGCTGCACTACATAGGTGATGATGTTCATCGTTAATGAATGGCTATATGCTGCACTACATTGGTGATGATGTTCATCGTTAATGAATGGCTATATGCTGCACTACATTGGTGATGATGTTCATCGTTAATGAACGGCTATATGCTGCCCTACAAAGGTGATGAAGTGCATCGTTAATAAACGGCTATATGCTGCACTACATAGGCGATGAAGTTCATCGTTAATAAACGGCTATATGCTGCACTACATTGGTGATTAAGTTCATCGTTAATAAACGGCTATATGCTGCACTACAAAGGTGATGAAGTTCATCGTTAATAAACGGCTATATGCTGCACTACAAAGGTGATGAAGTTCATCGTTAATAAACGGCTATATGCTGCACTACAAAGGTGATGAAGTTCATCGTTAATAAACGGCTATATGCTGCACTACATTGGTGATTAAGTTCATCGTTAATAAACGGCTATATGCTGCACTACATTGGTGATTAAGTTCATCGTTAATAAACGGCTATATGCTGCACTACATTGGTGATGAAGTTCATCGTTAATAAACGGCTATATGCTGCCCTACAAAGGTGATGAAGTGCATCGTTAATAAACGGCTATATGCTGCCCTACAAAGGTGATGAAGTGCATCGTTAATAAACGGCTATATGCTGCCCTACAAAGGTGATGAAGTGCATCGTTAATAAACGGCTATATGCTGCACTACATTGGTGATGAAGTTCATCGTTAATAAACGGCTATATGCTGCACTACAAAGGTGATGAAGTTTATCGTTAATAAACGGCTATATGCTGCACTACATAGGCGATGAAGTTCATCGTTAATGAACGGCTATATGCTGCACTACATAGGTGATGAAGTGTATCGTTAATAAACGGCTATATGCTGCACTACAAAGGTGATGAAGTTTATCGTTAATAAACGGCTATATGCTGCACTACAAAGGTGATGAAGTTCATCATTAATAAACGGCTATATGCTGCACTAGAAAGGTGATGAAGTTCATCGTTAATAAACAGCTATATGCTGCACTACATTGGTGATGAAGTTCATCGTTAATAAACAGCTATATGCTGCACTACATTGGTGATGATGTTTATCGTTAATGAATGGCTATATGCTGCACTACATTGGTGATTAAGTTCATCGTTAATAAACGGCTATATGCTGCACTACATTGGTGATGAAGTTCATCGTTAATAAACGGCTGTATGCTGCACTACATTGGTGATTAAGTTCATCGTTAATAAACGGCTATATGCTGCACTACATTGGTGATGAAGTTCATCGTTAATAAACAGCTATATGCTGCACTACATTGGTGATGATGTTTATCGTTAATGAATGGCTATATGCTGCACTACATTGGTGATTAAGTTCATCGTTAATAAACGGCTATATGCTGCATTACATTGGTGATGAAGTTCATCGTTAATAAACGGCTATATGCTGTACTACATAGGTGATGAAGTTCATCATTAATAAACGGCTATATGCTGCACTACATTGGTGATGAAGTTCATCGTTAATAAACGGCTATATGCTGCACTACATAGGTGATGATGTTCATCGTTAATGAATGGCTATATGCTGCACTACATAGGTGATGAAGTTCATCGTTAATAAACGGCTATATGCTGCACTACATAGGTGATGAAGTTCATCGTTAATAAACGGCTATATGCTGCACTACATTGGTGATTAAGTTCATCGTTAATAAACGGCTATATGCTGCACTACATTGGTGATTAAGTTCATCGTTAATAAACGGCTATATGCTGCACTACATTGGTGATGAAGTTCATCGTTAATAAACGGCTATATGCTGCCCTACAAAGGTGATGAAGTGCATCGTTAATAAACGGCTATATGCTGCCCTACAAAGGTGATGAAGTGCATCGTTAATAAACGGCTATATGCTGCCCTACAAAGGTGATGAAGTGCATCGTTAATAAACGGCTATATGCTGCACTACATTGGTGATGAAGTTCATCGTTAATAAACGGCTATATGCTGCACTACAAAGGTGATGAAGTTTATCGTTAATAAACGGCTATATGCTGCACTACATAGGCGATGAAGTTCATCGTTAATGAACGGCTATATGCTGCACTACATAGGTGATGAAGTGTATCGTTAATAAACGGCTATATGCTGCACTACAAAGGTGATGAAGTTTATCGTTAATAAACGGCTATATGCTGCACTACAAAGGTGATGAAGTTCATCATTAATAAACGGCTATATGCTGCACTAGAAAGGTGATGAAGTTCATCGTTAATAAACGGCTATATGCTGCACTACAAAGGTGATGAAGTGCATCGTTAATAAACGGCCATATGCTGCACTACATAGGTGATGAAGTTCATCGTTAATAAACGGCTATATGCTGCACTACATTGGTGATGAAGTTCATCGTTAATAAACGGCTATATGCTGCACTACATAGGTGATGAATTTCATCGTTAATAAACGGCTATATGCTGCACTACAAAGGTGATGAAGTTAATCGTTAATAAACGGCTATATGCTGCACTACAAAGGTTATGAAGTGCATCGTTAATAAACGGCTATATGCTGCACTACATAGGTGGAAGTTCATCACTAATAAACGGCTATATGCTGCACTACATAGGTGGAAGTTCATAATTAATAAACGGCTATATGCTGCACTACATTGGTGATGATGTTCATCATTAATGAATGGATATATGCTGCACTACATTGGTGATGATGTTCATCGTTAATGAACGGCTATATGCTGCACTACATAGGTGATGAAGTTCATCGTTAATAAACGGCTATATGCTGCCCTACAAAGGTTATGAAGTTCATCGTTAATAAACGGCTATATGCTGCCCTACAAAGGTGATGAAGTTCATCGTTAATAAACGGCTATATGCTGCACTACATAGGTGATGAAGTGTATCGTTAATAAACGGCTATATGCTGCACTACATTGGTGATGAAGTTCATCGTTAATAAACGGCTATATGCTGCACTACATTGGTGATGAAGTTCATCGTTAATAAACGGCTATATGCTGCACTACGAAGGTGATGAAGTTCATCGTTAATAAACGGCTATATGCTGCACTACAAAGGTTATGAAGTTCATCGTTAATAAACGGCTATATGCTGCCCTACAAAGGTGATGAAGTTCATCGTTAATAAACGGCTATATGCTGCACTACATTGGTGATGAAGTTCATCGTTAATAAACAGCTATATGCTGCACTACATTGGTGATGATGTTCATCGTTAATGAATGGCTATATGCTGCACTACATTGGTGATGATGTTCATCGTTAATGAACGGCTATATGCTGCACTACATAGGTGATGAAGTTCATCGTTAATAAACGGCTATATGCTGCACTACATTGGTGATGAAGTTCATCGTTAATAAACGGCTATATGCTGCACTACAAAGGTGATGAAGTTCATCGTTAATAAACGGCTATATGCTGCACTACATAGGCGATGAAGTTCATCGTTAATAAACGGCTATATGCTGCACTACATTGGTGATTAAGTTCATCGTTAATAAACGGCTATATGCTGCACTACAAAGGTGATGAAGTTCATCGTTAATAAACGGCTATATGCTGCACTACAAAGGTGATGAAGTTCATCGTTAATAAACGGCTATATGCTGCACTACATTGGTGATGATGTTCATCGTTAATGAATGGCTATATGCTGCACTACATTGGTGATGATGTTCATCGTTAATGAATGGCTATATGCTGCACTACATTGGTGATGATGTTCATCGTTAATGAACGGCTATATGCTGCCCTACAAAGGTGATGAAGTGCATCGTTAATAAACGGCTATATGCTGCACTACATAGGTGATGATGTTCATCGTTAATGAATGGCTATATGCTGCACTACATTGGTGATGATGTTCATCGTTAATGAATGGCTATATGCTGCACTACATTGGTGATGATGTTCATCGTTAATGAACGGCTATATGCTGCCCTACAAAGGTGATGAAGTGCATCGTTAATAAACGGCTATATGCTGCACTACATAGGCGATGAAGTTCATCGTTAATAAACGGCTATATGCTGCACTACATTGGTGATTAAGTTCATCGTTAATAAACGGCTATATGCTGCACTACAAAGGTGATGAAGTTCATCGTTAATAAACGGCTATATGCTGCACTACAAAGGTGATGAAGTTCATCGTTAATAAACGGCTATATGCTGCACTACAAAGGTGATGAAGTTCATCGTTAATAAACGGCTATATGCTGCCCTACAAAGGTGATGAAGTGCATCGTTAATAAACGGCTATATGCTGCCCTACAAAGGTGATGAAGTGCGTCGTTAATAAACGGCTATATGCTGCACTACATAGGTGATGATGTTCATCGTTAATGAATGGCTATATGCTGCACTACATTGGTGATGATGTTCATCGTTAATGAACGGCTATATGCTGCCCTACAAAGGTGATGAAGTGCATCGTTAATAAACGGCTATATGCTGCCCTACAAAGGTGATGAAGTGCATCGTTAATAAACGGCTATATGCTGCACTACATAGGTGATGATGTTCATCGTTAATGAATGGCTATATGCTGCACTACATTGGTGATGATGTTCATCGTTAATGAATGGCTATATGCTGCACTACATTGGTGATGATGTTCATCGTTAATGAACGGCTATATGCTGCCCTACAAAGGTGATGAAGTGCATCGTTAATAAACGGCTATATGCTGCCCTACAAAGGTGATGAAGTTCATCGTTAATAAACGGCTATATGCTGCACTACATAGGTGATGAAGTGTATCGTTAATAAACGGCTATATGCTGCACTACATTGGTGATGAAGTTCATCGTTAATAACGGCTATATGCTGCACTACATTGGTGATGAAGTTCATCGTTAATAAACGGCTATATGCTGCACTACATTGGTGATGAAGTTCATCGTTAATAAACGGCTATATGCTGCACTACATAGGTGATGAAGTGTATCGTTAATAAACGGCTATATGCTGCACTACATTGGTGATGAAGTTCATCGTTAATAACGGCTATATGCTGCACTACATTGGTGATGAAGTTCATCGTTAATAAACGGCTATATGCTGCACTACATAGGTGATGAAGTGTATCGTTAATAAACGGCTATATGCTGCACTACATTGGTGATGAAGTTCATCGTTAATAACGGCTATATGCTGCACTACATTGGTGATGAAGTTCATCGTTAATAAACGGCTATATGCTGCACTACATTGGTGATGAAGTTCATCGTTAATAAACGGCTATATGCTGCACTACATTGGTGATGATGTTCATCGTTAATGAATGGCTATATGCTGCACTACAAAGGTGATGAAGTTCATCGTTAATAAACGGCTATATGCTGCACTACAAAGGTGATGAAGTTCATCGTTAATAAACGGCTATATGCTGCCCTACAAAGGTGATGAAGTTCATCGTTAATAAACGGCTATATGCTGCACTACATTGGTGATGAAGTTCATCGTTAATAAACAGCTATATGCTGCACTACATTGGTGATGAAGTTCATCGTTAATAAACAGCTATATGCTGCACTACATTGGTGATGATGTTTATCGTTAATGAATGGCTATATGCTGCACTACATTGGTGATTAAGTTCATCGTTAATAAACGGCTATATGCTGCACTACATTGGTGATGAAGTTCATCGTTAATAAACGGCTGTATGCTGCACTACATTGGTGATTAAGTTCATCGTTAATAAACGGCTATATGCTGCACTACATTGGTGATGAAGTTCATCGTTAATAAACAGCTATATGCTGCACTACATTGGTGATGATGTTTATCGTTAATGAATGGCTATATGCTGCACTACATTGGTGATTAAGTTCATCGTTAATAAACGGCTATATGCTGCACTACATTGGTGATGAAGTTCATCGTTAATAAACGGCTATATGCTGTACTACATAGGTGATGAAGTTCATCATTAATAAACGGCTATATGCTGCACTACATTGGTGATGAAGTTCATCGTTAATAAACGGCTATATGCTGCACTACATAGGTGATGATGTTCATCGTTAATGAATGGCTATATGCTGCACTACATAGGTGATGAAGTTCATCGTTAATAAACGGCTATATGCTGCACTACATAGGTGATGAAGTTCATCGTTAATAAACGGCTATATGCTGCACTACATTGGTGATTAAGTTCATCGTTAATAAACGGCTATATGCTGCACTACATTGGTGATTAAGTTCATCGTTAATAAACGGCTATATGCTGCACTACATTGGTGATGAAGTTCATCGTTAATAAACGGCTATATGCTGCCCTACAAAGGTGATGAAGTGCATCGTTAATAAACGGCTATATGCTGCCCTACAAAGGTGATGAAGTGCATCGTTAATAAACGGCTATATGCTGCCCTACAAAGGTGATGAAGTGCATCGTTAATAAACGGCTATATGCTGCACTACATTGGTGATGAAGTTCATCGTTAATAAACGGCTATATGCTGCACTACAAAGGTGATGAAGTTTATCGTTAATAAACGGCTATATGCTGCACTACATAGGCGATGAAGTTCATCGTTAATGAACGGCTATATGCTGCACTACATAGGTGATGAAGTGTATCGTTAATAAACGGCTATATGCTGCACTACAAAGGTGATGAAGTTTATCGTTAATAAACGGCTATATGCTGCACTACAAAGGTGATGAAGTTCATCATTAATAAACGGCTATATGCTGCACTAGAAAGGTGATGAAGTTCATCGTTAATAAACGGCTATATGCTGCACTACAAAGGTGATGAAGTGCATCGTTAATAAACGGCCATATGCTGCACTACATAGGTGATGAAGTTCATCGTTAATAAACGGCTATATGCTGCACTACATTGGTGATGAAGTTCATCGTTAATAAACGGCTATATGCTGCACTACATAGGTGATGAATTTCATCGTTAATAAACGGCTATATGCTGCACTACAAAGGTGATGAAGTTAATCGTTAATAAACGGCTATATGCTGCACTACAAAGGTTATGAAGTGCATCGTTAATAAACGGCTATATGCTGCACTACATAGGTGGAAGTTCATCACTAATAAACGGCTATATGCTGCACTACATAGGTGGAAGTTCATAATTAATAAACGGCTATATGCTGCACTACAAAGGTGATGAAGTTCATCGTTAATAAACGGCTATATGCTGCACTACAAAGGTGATGAAGTTCATCGTTAATAAACGGCTATATGCTGCACTACAAAGGTGATGAAGTGTCATCGTTAATAAACGGCTATATGCTGCACTACATAGGTGATGAAGTTTATCGTTAATAAACGGCTATATGCTGCACTACAAAGGTGATGAAGTTCATCGTTAATAAACGGCTATTTGCTGCACTACATATTAACTAAGGGGCTGGTTTCACAGTTTCAATTCGGAAATGCGGAGATCAGCTGACCGACGCCTTACAAGAGGATCTTAACAATACGATTGACAGAGCCCGCACACGTGTTTCTATACGATTAACAGACCCCGCACACGTGTTTCTATACGATTGACAGAGCCCGCACACGTGTTTCTATACGATTAACAGACCCCGCACACGTGTTTCTATACGATTGACAGAGCCCGCACACGTGTTTCTATACGATTGACAGACCCCGCACACGTGTTTCTATACGATTGACAGAACCCGCACACGTGTTTCTATACGATTGACAGAACCCGCACACGTGTTTCTATACGATTGACAGAGCCCGCACACGTGTTTCTATACGATTGACAGACCCCGCACACGTGTTTCTATACGATTAACAGAGCCCGCACACATGTTTCTATACGATTAACAGACCCCGCACACGTGTTTCTATACGATTGACAGAACCCGCACACGTGTTTCTATACGATTGACAGACCCCGCACACGTGTTTCTATACGATTGACAGAGCCCGCACACGTGTTTCTATACGATTGACAGCACCCGCACACGTGTTTCTATACGATTAACAGACCTCCGCACACGTGTTTCTATACGATTGACAGAGCCCGCACACGTGTTTCTATACGATTAACAGACCCCGCACACGTGTTTCTATACGATTAACAGACCCCGCACACGTGTTTCTATACGATTGACAGAGCCCGCACACGTGTTTCTATACGATTGACAGAGCCCGCACACGTGTTTCTATACGATTAACAGACCCCGCACACGTGTTTCTATACGATTGACAGAACCTCGCACACGTGTTTCTATACGATTGACAGAACCCGCACACGTGTTTCTATACGATTGACAGAGCCCGCACACGTGTTTCTATACGATTGACAGAGCCCGCACACGTGTTTCTATACGATTAACAGACCCCGCACACGTGTTTCTATACGATTGACAGAACCCGCACACGTGTTTCTATACGATTGACAGAGACCCCGCACACGTGTTTCTATACGATTGACAGAGCCCGCACACGTGTTTCTATACGATTAACAGACCCCGCACACGTGTTTCTATACGATTGACAGAACCCGCACACGTGTTTCTATACGATTGACAGAACCCGCACATGTGTTTCTATACGATTAACAGACCCCGCACACGTGTTTCTATACGATTAACAGACCCCGCACACGTGTTTCTATACGATTAACAGAGCCCGCACACGTGTTTCTATACGATTAACAGAACCCGCACACGTGTTTCTATACGATTGACAGAGCCCGCACACGTGTTTCTATACGATTGACAGACCCGCACACGTGTTTCTATACGATTAACAGACCCCGCACACGTGTTTCTATACGATTGACAGACCCCGCACACGTGTTTCTATACGATTGACAGAGCCCGCACACGTGTTTCTATACGATTGACAGAGCCCGCACACGTGTTTCTATACGATTAACAGACCCCGCACACGTGTTTCTATACGATTAACAGACCCCGCACACGTGTTTTGAGCGGAAATGTTCAAAAACTTTAAATAAATTTTTTTCGCAATGATATGACGTAAAAGTATATATAAGAGAAATATATTTCAACTGCAGATCGCAGCCATTATCAATCACAGAATTAGATAATGAATTGGTAACCGGTAGTCGTAGATTCTGTGGCTTAAATATAAATTCTTATAAAGTATGAGATAATATTGCACAAAACGACACGAGTCTATAGGAATTTTGGAAGTCCAGAGAAAAGTACCAATTACTTCAAACCATCACCTTCAAGGCAGAACCCCCTAAGTCGATTTTTGTTGTTCTGAGATAATCGATAAAAATTGTTTATTTTTTAGAGAGATGCCTCAGTTTACTTGTTATTGTGCTTTTTGACAACTAAATATATATAGAATTCATATAACTAAACTTTCAGTTTGATTTGGAATCACCTTTGAAATATATTGCGGTTTTTTACATAGGTTTTTTATATAGGTTCAAACTTCTACCTCCCGAATTGTAAATCCTTTGAATGTGATACTTTCGTTTTTAACGGTATTAAAAATTGGAACGCTCTGCCTAATGAACTAAAAAACCTAGATAATCAACATTCTTTTAAATCTGCAGTTAAATCTCACCTCCGTGTGCAATGTAAAAATAGGTACAATAGTCCTACAGTAAGTTATTAGTTTATTAATTATTTACTATTTTACTGTAATTACGTTTTATAATAAATTGTTCTGTACATTACATCTTTATCGTTGAGTCGGACATTGTCACGCTCTCGGTAAATTTGTTCATGTACATAGTGTAATTACGTTTTATATTGGTTTTAGGTTAGCGTAGTGTAATATTGTATTTGTAACCAAGTAACATAAAGGACCCCCTTGGAAATAAGCTGCAAAGCTTTAGGGGTAATCCTATATGTTATGTTGGACAATACCTTTATACCGGTACATTGTTTGGTGTATTTGTTATTGTTTTTACATAATGTATAAATAAATCTATCTATTTTTGTAAAAATTCTGACTTAGGGTGTTTTGCCAAAACAAGGGGGAACACCGTTTTCTGGTATTATCCCGTAACTATACGATAGTTACGGGGTATTGCCTAGAAAACAAGTTATCCTCAATTTGGCAAAACACCATAAGTCCGAAGTTTTACAAAAAACACGCATAACATATCAAATAGTAGCCAAGGCGTATCGTGCGTCCTAAATTATTTAATGCGTAGTGCGCACGTAATACATGTGCGCATTTGTGATTAGGTAATACTATTAGCTATTAGATTAGGCGATTAGGCTATCTAAAATGTTAACTAGCACATGAGCAGGTGTTACTGTAGTTAGTATTACCTGTAAACGCAATAATAACAAATAAGCACATACAATATAGCTAACACACTTGCGCACATGTTGGATTTTTTTGAATTCTAAATTCTAAAGGGCTCCATAAGTTTTTGATATTTTGGTATTAATTGCTTCTAAAATAAGTACGGGACTGTAGTTAGAATCATGTATCAATACAAATTGAACAAAATGTAGCCAAATGCAGAACTATAAGAACAAAATTTAGATTTAAGCCAGCGGAAGTCTAAGTACAAAATATAGCCATGGGTGGCACTCTACAGTAAGAACAAAGTCTAGCTTACGTCATGACGAATAATTAAAGACTGTTTTTTCTACAGTACGTGGCAACATTTTGACCAACTCTAGGCCTATCAGCAACTATCAGCACTACAATCGATTTGGTATTTCATTTTTTAATAGGCCTTAGTGCCTAATGAGTAGGCCTACTAACAGTGGCCCAAGTGGCCATAAATGCTAGGTAGTATCTGAGGGAATAAGACCCCATGTCCTATTTTATTGTTATCAGCAACTTGGTGAGCATGTCAGGTTGCCGATCAAGTTGCTCTATGTAAACGTGAAGTTTGTTACTGTAAAATATGCCTCATATAACGGAGACTAAAAGTTAATGTTACTCAAATTAAGTTGCTAGTGGCTGACCAAGTTGTCCAAAACGTCCGGAACCCTATAGCAACTTGAACACAAACATTAAATGAGGGACAGATATTTATCAGCGCCACAAACATTAATGTGGGACAAACATTGATGTGGGACATAAACATTGATGTGGGACACAAACATTACTGAGGGACATAAACATTAATGAGGGACACAAATATTAATGAGGTTCACTAACATTACTGAGGGACACAAACATTAATGAGGGACACAAACATTAATGAGATACTACTAGGATCGGCATGCTGCATTGCAGCTGCATTTTTAAGAATGCTGTGCCGGCTTGTCAACAAAATTGCACCGCCACAACTCCCTGTCACCCATGACATTTGCTAGATCATCCGCATCTTTAAGGCCAGTGTCCTTTAAGATGCGTCTCAAGAAAGTCATGGGCTGTCCACCATGCTTATTCACTCCATGAGGCTGCCAAAGTACAAGATTATGCACTGGCTGGTCCTCACGGCGAAAGCAATGTCCTGCAAAGCGGAGGCGATTTTGTTCTAGTGTCAAGCTTGGGGGAACCAATGAGACACTTCCAATGTTATATAATGTCTGGTTGGAGATGTGTGCATTGTACTTGACACAATGAACCCGGCGTAGCATTCTTGTGAATGTGCCATCCAGAGATTTGGTGTCCTCAGCAGTTAGAGCCCAGCATGGACTCCCGTAGAGGAGTACTGGAACTACTGCTGCTCTAAATAATCGGACCTTAAGTTTCCGATTAATTCTCGGTGACTTCCAAATCCTGGAAAGCCTATTCAAGGCTGCCCATGCCTTTCCCTTACGTATTCGAAGGTCCTCACCTGACTTCCGGATCCCTGATCCCAGGTAACAGAAGTCGTCCACATGCTCAAGCATACCATCCTTTGAGCTTATGCTCATCCGATCAGAGACTTGCTGAGGACTTTCAAAGTTAACTGTCAGAATTTTGGTCTTTCTGGAGTTAATAAAAAGACCAACACTACGCTACGACCAAACCATAATCCACTAGCGGAAGGTTCAACTATTGATCTGGAGGAGACAACCATTAGCCACGCCGGAAGTCACACCACAACCGGTAGCTCTACTCCAATTCTACCCGCCTCCAATAATTCATCTCAATATTTTGAATTCAGCTCCTTTAGTCTACCGCAAGTCTCCCCAATTGACATCGCCACCATGGATGGGGTGAGAGATATTAACGCTGGCCTAAATAATGATACAGTTGTCTTTAATACAGATTCTGCTAGTGGATACGGTAGGCCTATTACAACCAGTCAATATGACGACAACGTACCGGTACATACTACGGCTACTTCATCCCAAAATGAACTGTCGAATGCAGATCTATTCAACTTGATAGATAATCTAGGGAAAAGAATCGTAACTCTAGAACAAACGCAACGGTACGATAGCGCCCTAATCGAACGTATGTCCAAAGAAATTGTAGAATTACAACAGAACAAAGAAAATAATTACACCACCTCATCGCCAATCTTTTCTCTTGCTGCTGGTCCTGATAAACCCACCGATCCCATCCTCAATCGATCACCACCCCCAGTTTCGATGGCAACGATCGATACAGTAGGTACCGGTAGCAGTGTTAACATAATCGATACACCGGAAGATAAAGAACCCGTAGCTACAAGTACCGGAAATATGGACGCATCCGTACATGTACAACCCGACGAGGCATTAGAGTCTATAACAAAGTCTGTTGATCATCCTACAACTGAACCACCATTTAAGGAAGTATCAAAACAGAGACAAACCAAGTGTACTACCTTGCTCATGATGGATAGTAATAGGCGTTATATCAACACAACACGGGTCGACACCAATGCCAAAATGATGGTGACTCCGACTACCAAAGATATACTAATAAACATAGAAGTTGCTGCGAAGAAATACCCAAACATTAACCGTATATACATGCACTCGGGTACTAACGACATTGATACTAATGGAGGGGAACAACGCGTCGTACATAATATTACGAGGGCTATCGATCTTGCGAGGGAACACTGAGGGGCTGTCGAAATCGTTGTATCATCGATCTTACCCCGCCGTGACATAGATGTATACAGAATAAACAGCAGGTTACTAAGAATAGCACAACAGCGTAACATTGTATTCGCCCGACACCATGCGATATCAAGGATACACCTGTATGATGATAAACATATTAAGGAGAGATTTATTCCGCTGCTTGGGAGATCGATCCGCTACCACCTGTTTGAGTTTCGGGCCGTTAACCCAAACAAAATCCAGCTGACGCGTTTCAATGGCCCCGTACCAACCTCTACAATGCCTTCACAGACACAAAGATCCACTCAACTCCCTACTGATCTTTATAGCCGTGTCGTTGAGAGACCTGGTTTGTTGCCACGACCTACACCTACTTCAGCGTCGGGTCGAGCGCAAGAGTCGTCAGTCATACCCGTGGCAAACCAGGTATCAACTACCATTGCGCGATCTGCCCTACTACCCACGCCATCACCACCGCTCACTACCGTCAGACAAATGGCCGTACAGATTGATCCGCTCGCAAAGAAACGAGGTATGATATCGGCTCTAATAGACCTACTGCAAGTTATAAATCCAGATGATATACAGGGGTAAATATTAGGTCCAAACTAATGAGTACCACTTTTTTTTTTATTCGCACTAATAACATTCAAGTACCTTCTACTTGATTTTATCTGGTTTGTATCGTTAGCCCTACTGTATTTCAAATTATGCTTAACTCTGAAGGCAAATTCTTTGCGTAATACCCATTTGGGTTTTAACTTCCGATTGAATATATATAATATTTACAGGGTTTTTATGTTCAATATATTACTAAGCCTATATATCATATATATCGTAGTTATGTCAAAGTTCAGCGGGCTGAGCACGATAATGTATTTTTTCACACGCAATTCACTAGTCCTAATAAATTGTGCAATTTATTAAATAATGAAATGCTTCTATTTGATATATTTTTATTTGAACAATATTGTTAAACATATGCATGGAATAGCCAAGGCCAGGCTCAGTGGGTTGTGTCTATGTTTATGCATATTGGTAAAACAAATATGTGACAGTCATTTTTTGCGCAGCAAAACAACTACAGCCCCCCAACCCCGACTTAACCTCCTCAGCAGACGACAAAGACAGAATAAGTATAATAGACTACCCTTACGCTTACATCAAAATAAAACTTCACGAAGACAAAATCTTAAATTCAATATCACCTGTTCCAGTGGTTATACTTTACTTCTAATAATATCATTGTATAGCTTGATTTCAACAAATCAATCTCTCGAGTTATTCATTCAGAAATATATTTTCATATTTTTTCTAGCTCTGCCTTTTTTAATAATTTCAATATCCCTTTTTGTTTCCTGTAATAATACTAGGCCAGCACTTTCAAACAATTTTAATTTAACTCTTGCTATTATGTATAACGCAGTGTGGTGGAATTCATTGACATATTCAAACAATTCTAAGGGATCACTCACATATCAAATTTTTAAAAAAATATACAAAACATACAGAACTCATAGAGCATATATTAACGCAACTCAGGCAACCAAACTGATACTGTACATTGCATACTTATATATAACCTCCGGCATCGACACACTAATTATAATTAGCCTAACAATTAACATTATGTTACTAAAATGTGGTGACGTTCACCCAAATCCAGGGCCTGCAATATTGCCTCAAGGGCCGTTATGGAGCAACATGTACCAATTACGCCAGTATCTAGTCAATAATCCAAACGAACTAAAATTTATTCATATTAACGCTTTAAGTCACGTGAAACACTACAATGATATTAAAGACCTTCTTCAAACTGACCCCAAAATAACGACTAACACAATAATCAGTATATCGGAAACTTGGTTGAAACGCCACATAGCATCAAAATCAATACAATTATCAGGTTACAACATTGAAAGGCAGGATAGGAGAAAGAAGAAAGGGGGAGGTGTCTTATTTTACATACCTAGTCACATTAAATACAATACAAGGGGGGATATTAAATTAGGAAACAATAGCACTACAACGAATAATAATAAAAGCAATACAAGCAATTATAAGAAAGAAAATAAAAAATATGACTCATTGTGGATCAATATAGGCGATACTCTAGTAGGTGTATTCTACATACCACCACATGCTAATAATATTTGGGATGACCTGACCGAGGAAATGGAGAATGCTACCAATGCATCTCAAAATGTCCTTCTAATGGGTGATTTCAATGTTAATATTCAATCCACATATGACCCCCAATCAAAAAATAACTCGGCATATTATAAAAACATGCAATTCCTGGAAATACTAACGACATACAACTTACAAATCCTAAATACCGAGCACCCCACTAGATATAAAGCAAAAACCAGCTCTCTTATAGACATGTTCATAACCACCTCAAATAATACAGATAACTATATTGAATGCAATACATTTCCGGCTGACTTTTCCGATCACGAATTTATAGTACTGAAATCCAAACAAGTAATTTCACAACCACCACAAAACACGAAACCAGTATATTCTACAGTTAAATTCCGCGATCTATCACATTTCAATGAATCTGATTTTCTTAATGAAATTAGTAAAATTGACTGGACGAATAATTATTTTACAAGCAATGTAGATTACGTTTATGACAACTTCGAAAATAAATTAAATGAAATATATGATAAGCATGCACCAATTAAAACTAAATGCATACGATCTAGCAATAATATCAAAAGCAACTTGCACAACATATCACTATGGTGGAACTCAGAACTATCATCCCTAAATATTGAAAAACAGCAAAAATTAATCAGGTGGAGACATTCAAAAAGTGAAAGTGACTTTGCAGACTATAAAACAATTCGAAATAAATTTAACTCACTAAATAAAAACCTAAAGAATAAATATATAAAATCAAAACTAAATGATGCAACTGCAATAAAAGACAAATGGGTAATATTAAATAAAATCACTAATAATAATAAAAAAACCGAGCAAACTATATCGTCCTTAATTAATCACGCAACAGGCTCTATTATTTATAACATATTACCAATGGCGAACCTACTTAATGACACATATCTAAATCTGGGTAACTTTCAAAGCACTGGCTATATAAAAAGACATTGTACTGTTCACTCTAGTTTCAGCTTTAAGAACGTAACCGAATTAGAAATATTTGAAATAATATCTAAAATAAACACAAATAAACCAACTGGTCCGTCAATATTAAGTCCAAAATTAATAAAACAAATTGCACCGTATATTACCATACCACTAACTCACATCACAAACTTATGCCTAACGTCAAGCACTTTTCCTTCTCGGCTAAAATCAACCTTTATTACTCCTGTATTCAAAAAAGGGTCTCGAGATGAACCATCTAATTATAGACCTATTTCTGTCACATCAACATTCGAAAAAATAATTGAAACAGTCATATATCACCAAATTACAAAATATCTACACAACAATAAAATACTACAAAGTAAGCAATTTGGTTTCAGAAAAGGGTATTCTACAGCAGACGCCGTTTTATTTGCAACCGAGTCTTGGAAACGCGAACTTAACGAAAATAAATATATTGCTATTGGAGTACTAGATCTCTCTAAAGCTTTCAACTCCCTCCAGCACGACATTCTCCTAGATAAATTAACAGAAATTGGATTCCAATCGAATGCTGTTGCACTTATTAAAAGTTATCTTCTCGACCGCCCGCAAGCTGTAAAATTAAGCAAAATGTTCTCAGACTGGAAAATTTGCAATAGGGGTATACCACAGGGCACCAAACTTGGACCATTATTGTTTTTAATATATGTCAATGACTTTGCAAATCAAATAAATTTGGAAACAATCCAATATGCTGATGACACTCTTATATATTGCTCGCACCCAAATGCACATACTGCAGTAAAACAACTAAACAATCAAATCACATATATTAGCCAGCTATTCGCAACACTAGGTATGAAATTAAACTCAAATAAAACAGAACTTCTTGTTATATCCCCATTAAAGAGAACAGACGAATTAAATAATCTACATCTTGTGCTTAATAATGACATAATTAAACAATCAACCACAATTAAATATTTAGGCATCATCATAGATAACAGATTATCATGGAAGGACCAAATAAAAACTACTACATCTAAAATGGCAGCGGCCACATCCACAATACGCCAAATAAAAGGACAATTGCCAATCTCTACGAAATTAATGTTATACAAAGCTCTAGTCATGCCGTACCATAACTACTGTAGTATCTTAACAGCGACATATAATAATACTCACGGATATAAGGAACTACTGTACAAAATGGATAAGATTCAAAATTACGCACTTAGGCTAATCTATAACAAAAAAATACGAGAAACTTCAGGAACAGAACTAAGACAATTAGCTAGGATCCCGCACCTTAACGCACTGAGAGAATACCACGCAATACAATATTTCTATAAATACATGTTCAACATTATCCCAGCATTTAAATCATTAAAACTCCCGTTCATCAATCAAATATCACTATCTAATAGGCAAATAAATCCACGAACTAAAAAAATAAAAGTTCCAAAAACAACAAACAGATTTGGTCACAACTCTTTTATTGTCACATGCATAAAATCATGGAACAATTTACCTAATAACATTCGTAAATTTGCACTCAATAATAATTTTTTATCACTATTGGAAAATTACTACATAACACAATATGAAAGAAAAGCAGTAACATAATCACTTAACTATACATTATTATAAAAGTCAGGCTATAAAAGAAGGGAAGGGGGGGGGGTGGGGGGGGGGGGGCAAGTATGTAAGGTGCTTGTAATTTTTCGTGTTATTTTATCTATACTGTGTATTGATATTTAAGTACGGAGTACGTGGATATTGGTTTTATTTATGCATGGTATGTGTGGGGTGTGCGGAAGTGCATGTTTATGCATGGGATGGGCATGATAATACGGGTTGATAATGCGATAGTACGTTAATAGTTTATGTATGGCTGAGCCTGGCCCATGCACGTAGTTTTATTTAACCATACACCTTTAGTTAACTAAGTACGGTTGTAATGTGTACAGTAAATATCTTATTCTATTGTTTAGTGTCGTATTATTTACAAATTATATTGTGTCAACACGTACATAGAAGATGGACCAAGTCCATCCAGCCCGCTGACTTTGACCTTTTAAACTATCAGTTTAATGTGTAACTTCGGTGCCATTTCACTGCCTTTAGTCCAGCATGCTGGCTAAAGTTTTAAGGTTAATATAATTGAAATTGAAATTGAATTGAGAAGCAGAATGTTCTAATGAGCTGAGGAGCCGTTGGGCTCCTCTAATGATTCTGAGAGTACTCCTAAGTCATCAGCAAAGTCTAGATCAGTTAGGTACTTGGCAGGATTTCCTCGACTTCTGGAGCCAGTAGGTGGAGTTATCATCACCCCATCATCATTATAATGATCTAAGGACATGCGTAGAACATAGTCAACCACAATAATGAACAAGAATGGTGCAAGTGTGTCTCCTTGGAGGACGCCCCATAACACTTCAAATGGTTCTGTGTCACCGTCAACAGTAGACACAAATGTTGTTGAACCATCGTATACTGATCTGATTGCTGCAATAATTAATGAGATACACAAACATTAATGAGGGACACAAACATTAATGAGGGACACAAACATTAATGAGGGACACAAACATTAATGAGGGACACAAACATTAATGAGGGACACAAACATTAATGAGGTACACAAACATTAATGAGGGACACAAACATTAATGAGGGACACAAACATTAATGAGGGACACAAACATTAATGAGGGACACAAACATTAATGAGGGACACAAACATTAATGAGGGACACAAACATTAATGAGGGACACAAACATTAATGAGGTACACAAACAGTAATGAGGGACACAAACATTAATGAGGTACACTAACATTACTGAGGGACACAAACATTAATGAGGGACACAAATATTAATGAGGTACACTAACATTACTGAGGGACACAAACATTAATGAGGGACACAAACATTAATGAGATACACAAACATTAATGAGGTATACAAACATTAATGAAGGACACAAACATTAATGAGGGACACAAACATTAATGGGGGACACAAACATTAAACAAGGGACAGATATCAAAGGGCACAAACATTGATCATGGGCACTATCGCCCTTCGCACTTAGTATGATTCCTTTTACCACCCACAGACCCATACACATACAATATATTACAGTATTACAATTCTCATTACTGTCAAGCAATACAATAACAACAATAAATAATAATATATTAATCTGACCAAACCAATAATCTATGTTATTACCAATTGATGGAAAGGATCAGGTTACAGAGATGGTTTTTCTAACCAAAACAATAAGCGATGTTGTTACTAATAAGTGAATGAGTAAAAAAATTATAAACATGAGGGGGAGACATGAATGGGGGGGGGGGGGTAACATGAATGGTGGGAGTAGGAGGTAAATTGAAAATATGGGGGTATAACAGACGGGGGGGGGGGTGCGTAGCAGCAAAACAGGCAGCTGAACATTGAACAAGGTAACCAAACGTCGCTTTCAATTAATTTCCATCTAGTTAGGTAGATGGAATGTATACAAAGCGGCGCTTCTTTGATCGAAGCTCACGTTCCAACGTAGTATTTTTTCAGTATATCAGTTTATCACTTAATATCTGATCGTCTGATGGCAAGCATCACCATCGCTCATATTAATATCCATTGGCAAGCATGGACCCCTATTAATGTTTGTGCCCCTGATTAATGTTTGTATCCCTCATTTATGTTTGTGTCCCTCATTAATGTTTGTGTTCCTCATTAATGATTGTGTCCCTCGTTAATGTTTGTGCCCCTTATTAATGTGTGTCCCTCATTAATGTGTGTCCCTCATTAATGTTTGTGCCCTCATTAATGTTTGTGTCCCTCATTAATGATTGTATCCCTTATTAATGTGTATCCCTCATTAATGTGTGTCCCTCATTAATGTGTGTCCCTCATTAATGTTTGTGTCCCTCATTACTGTGTGTCCCTCATTGATGTTTGTGTCCCTCATTAATGATTGTGTCCCTCGTTAATGTTTGTGCCCCTTATTAATGTGTGTCCCTCAGTAATGTGTGTCCCTCATTAATGTTTGTGTCCCTCATTAATGTTTATGTCCCTCATTAATGATTGTTTCCCTCGTTAATGTTTGTGCCCCTTATTAATGTGTGTCCCTCATTAATGTGTGTCCCTCATTAATGTTTGTGCCCTCATTAATGTTTGTGTCCCTCATTAATGATTGTATCCCTTATTTATGTGTGTCCCTCATTAATTTGTGTCCCTCATTAATGTTTGTGTCCCTCATTACTGTGTGTCCCTCATTAATGTTTGTGTCCCTCATTAATGATTGTGTCCCTCGTTAATGTTTGTGCCCCTTATTAATGTGTGTCCCTCATTAATGTGTGTCCCTCATTAATGTGTCTTCCTCATTAATGTTTGTGTCCCTCATTAATGTTTGTGTCCCTCGTTAATGTTTGTGTCCCTCATTAATGATTGTGTCCCTCGTTAATGTTTGTGCCCCTTATTAATGTGTGTCCATCATTAATGTGTGTCCCTCATTAATGTTTGTGTCCCTCATTAATGTTTGTGTCCCTCATTAATGATTGTATCCCTCATTAATGTTTGTGTCCCTCATTAATTCATGATGTCCCTCATTAATGTTTGTGTCCCTCATTAATTCATTGTGTCCCTCATGTGTCCCTCATTAATGATTATGTCCCTCGTTAATGTTTGTGCCCCTTTAATGTATGTCCCTCATTAATGTTTGTGTCCCTCATTAATGTGTGTCCCTCATTAATGTTTGTGTCCCTCGTTAATGTTTGTGTCCATTATTAATGTGTGTCCCTCATTAATGTTTG
>JAUCBJ010004020.1:0-29913 GCA_032718475.1 Nemertoderma westbladi
ATTGTCGATATAGGGGTTCGTCGATCTCTCCTCTCGTTTGCAATCTTCCGCCGCTCCAGTACGGAATATTTCCCGTTCCGTCGACTCCGAGTCACTGGATGAATCGCTGTCGTCCGGATAAGGTGGTTGGCGGGTTCGTGTCCGGCGTATTATCCTCGATTTCGTCCGTTGCGGTCCGGAATCTACGGCTCTCCGTTGTTCGGTAGGCTCGCAAGCCTTCCACGAAGTCGTAGGTCTCGCTATACGTTGTCCGATCCCGTGGGTACTACCCACATCCATCCTCCTTCGTAGTTCGGTAGGCTCGCAAGCCTTCCACGAAGTCGTAGGTTGCGTCGAACATTGTGTCAACGGTCGAGTGAAATAGTCGGGTTTCGTAGTCGGTCTGTAAATAACTGGATTTGCACAGCACGTCACAGGTTTAACTTGTAATGGTTTACTCACCTGTTTAATGGTCATAAACGCAGGTTCCTCTCTTCCTACAAGTAGACTACGACTTACTGTAGGTAGACTAGTTATGTTACCTGCTAAAATTGGCGATGAAGTCGCCCTAGGTTGCGGTAATTCCGTCACAACAAACCTGTTGCCTTGCGTCGAACGCACAGGCGTTATTTCCTTAGGTTTCGTAACGAAGACCGGTTTTATCGGAGTCGTGGGTTTGAGCATAGGAATAACTTGGGGAAAACGTTTACAGTAATCCTCGACGAACTCCTCTCCTCGATCTATCGCTCCCACGCTTCCTTCCTCGATCCGCTTCTGTATTCCGCGATATCGAGCTTCCATACGATCCAGGGCAGACAAGTCGTGTCCAGTTCGCGATCTCATAGATCTATCTCTCGCGTCGAGTTCGAGGTCCGCTTGCGCGTTCGCTGTCTCGCGCGATCTACGATTCAATTCGAACTGTAGTTGCATCTCCCTTTCGCGTCGATCTGCGTCCTGTTGTTGTGCCGCTAATTCCGCTTCCTGTATAGCTAATCGAGCGTTTATTTGCCGCGCCTCCAACTTGGCACGAACGTCGGATGCTGCTTTCTGCCGTGCTAACTCGTCGGCTGCCGCTTCTCGCGCTAAGTCCTCCTCCAGTCTGCGCATTTCTGATGCTTCGAATTCAGCTTGCGCCTTGAGTTGTGCAATTCTTGCCTCGTCTTCTCTACGTTGTTTCTCTCCTTCGATGGCGATCTGTGCCATCTGGTGTCGCGCTTCTTCCTCGGCGACTTGTTGTCGGCGTGCATCCTCCTGTTGTTGTCGAGTAATTCCAGACGCTGTTCTACTAACGTCGCCAACGTTGCCAACGTCGCTCCGTACGCTAACGAACGATCTATCCAGTGGTGGATGTTGGTAGGCTCGCGAGCCTTCCGTAGTGAGAACTTCCGTCGTCCCTCGCGGTTCGACTTCCGGTTCGTCGATCGGTACGCCGCATCTACGAAGAAAATTGGTCAGCGTTTCCAACCTTCCGTCCAGGCAGTAGAGTTCTTCTTCCTCTTCGGGTTGCAACAACGCGTCCGAAACTGACTCACCTAGCAGTTGGTCGAACTGCTCCTGTTGAGCCAATCTTATCACCGACTTAAACTGGATAAGGCTTTCTCTCGCACTTACCAATTTATCTACTATCTTTACCTGAGTAAAGTTGTCGCCACGCAACTCTGCAAGTTCGTGCAAACCTTTAAGTTTATCTACGGAGGCATGTACCCTACTTTCTATCCTTACCTGTAAGGTGTAGAACTCGTATCTCGACATCGGGGCGGTTAACTCGCGTAAAACGCGAAAACCTTCTCCGAGGTTCCGAGTAATCTGGGCCATGTGTCCTCCTATACTTCTAATAACGTTCTCCTGGCTTCCAGTCGAACTTACCATGTCCGGTTCCCGCGATCTAGTCTGCGGGACGGTAAGGAAATCTTCAATTCTGCCGTCGCCACGCGTTGCGGTTTCCGGTATTTCCGTTCGGGGTACCGGCGACGCAAGCGGTGTGACATCGGTGGAATCTCGGGTTCTCCTTCTCGGTTCGTCTACTGTCGATCTGTCCGGGTCGCACGAGTCATAGTCGGTAGGTGGGTATCTCGTCGAATGGGGTGTGTCACTCATGTCTTATTATATACGTCAAGTACGGGTAATAAAATGTCAAAGTGTCTGAATGTTGAAGTGTCAAACTTACCTAACCGGTACAAATAAATCAACAAGTCAGAATGTCGAAATGTCAAAATGTCGAAATGTACAAATGTCAAACTTACCTTGATATATATATATATCATATATATACCCTAACCGGTACAAATAAAACTAACAAGGTATATAATAAAATAAGTAGTAATCTAGCCTACCGGCTAAATTTGTACGAATAAGTGAGATAACGGTATACGTTAACAAAATATAGATCAACAAGTATAAACAATAGGCCAAACAGCAACGTCCAAAGGGAAAATATGTACCAACAACACTACTAAATAGACAGTGAAACCCACAAATTTTGAGTACTACTGTGCTTTCTTAAGTTTGAACGACGCGAGTCGTAAAACTTACGTTCCTTTGATCTTCCAGTCGTACAAATTCCCAAATACAAACCGGACGTGGGTCTTTCCGTTTTTCGGCGGCGCGGACGAATTTATTGTCTCCCAAACTTTGCGAAAAGCGGTCTAATCCTCGAAGCGGTCCAGAAATGAGTCCTTGAGTCCTGAAAAGGTCGAAGGTGAGAGTTTTACTTCTACGCTTACGAAAAATCTTCCTAGGTACCGATACAAATTGGTCTTTAAACCCTATGTACCTTTTCAAGTACCGAAAAGTAACACCGCACACACACGGCGTAAAACAAAGTGCTACAAACTAACTGTTAGCTAGTCAAAGATTAAATACGAAAGTACTAGCTACCCTAAAAGCCTACTGAAGCAGGGGACGTTCTAAATTACTAAATTTACTAACCTTAATCGAATCCTAACTATCACTGACAGTCCTAAATACAGTAACTTGCCGCGGTGTGATTTATATGGGTTATATACGAACTAGGTGGTTAACAGACCTAGTGTAACAATGCTGATCATCCCTGTCGAAATCAGCCTAAAGGTCGTGCCTAAATGTAACAATAACTGATCCCCCTGTACGAAATCAGTCTAAAGGGTCAGGCCTAAATGTAACAATACCGTTGTCCAGACAAACAACAGTTTAATAACGAAAGTGAAATACTCCTTATCTTGCCGCAACTAAATCAGATCCTAATTTTACAAATACAGACAATTTCCACCTAACGTAATGTATAGTACGCTATAGCTAGTAGAACTTTAAGGGCAATATGTTTTAGGGCGTGTGTGTGTGGGTGTGTTACAAATAAAACAATTTGTGTAATTCCTTTTACTAGGTTTTAGTGATTTTCTGACTAAAATGATACCGTGCGCTAGCTACTAAAATAAACTAGTCGCGTTTGTAGAACTTTATACTCACGAATGACGTCAAAGCTCTCTCCTTCCTATCCACAACCCAATGGGCAACCACAGTGTTAGTAACTACACCCGTGATCGGCACTAATACCAGATTCTGGTTGTAAGATAAGAATAGGGGTTAATCGCTACCGTACGTTAGCTGATCTGGTATACTAATTTAATTCTAGAACTTTGTTGCTGCGGTAGTTAGCAGCAATACCTATCAGTACGTGGCAAGGCGCGGTAGGATATTAATAAACCTCCCTAGGCCAAGCAGTGTGCCGGTAGCAGAAATGCTCCTTGCCTGATCAAATAGCTAACTCCAGACAGGGGGGGGGGGGGGGGGGTACTAATGTACGTTCTACAAAGCGAACCGGTACCAAACAGTCAGTGCTATGAATCACTAAATTATGGAACATATGCTGTCCGTACCTAATATGTACTCGCGTACTGACGAATGGCAATAGTTCGCACCTGTAGGAAGTACAGGTTAACCCAGGGATTCGTAGGACTTGACAAAGGGGGGGTGTCTGGATATAATTATTTGATCCTAAATTTGCGGCGTCCAGTACGATGTCACGCTTACCCTGATCTATAGGTCTTACGGCGGGCAAGGGCGTCGAACAAAGTCTTACCTTCTCACAAAGCGGGCGCTGCATAGCAAGTGGAGTATTTCGAAGGGGCAAAGGGGGTGCGCGGTCGATCCAATGTGGGCGCTAGCGTGTTGTGGACATCCCTTCCCTGCGTTGCTTACGGCCTAACGATCTAGGCTGCCATCTCCCTGGTGTTCGGCTGTCCCGAAGTCGGACCAAAAGAAAACATGTCAGGAAATTGCAGTATATTTACAGTTTTACAAAAGGATTTATCAAATAAAGTTTCAACAAGAAACCGAATTAACTAATTTTACAAGAATAAACGATCTAAGAAGGGGGTAAGATGCGTAAAAAATGACAATAATATCAGGGGGGGTGGTAACCGAAGGCAAACCGGCCTTTTATACTAGAAATTGCACATGGAAACTAAACAGAATTTTCCACAGCTTCACCATTGAGCAATGAAGTGCTTCGTGCTCTATGATTGGCCCAGCTCATCGTTCAACGCAGTCCGGCCCTTACACTAATCTGGGACATGGAATCCTAACAGAATTTTCCACTGCCTCACATTTGAGCAATAAGATAATTTATGCCCTATGATTGATTGGCCTGGCTCATCATTCGCTACGCTGTACGCTTCTCATTGGCCTACCAATTAGCACCACACGAAAATAAATGGCCCCAAAATACAAATTTCCCGACTGGGATTCGAACTCGTAACCTACGTAATGTAACCAACGCCTTAACCATCTGACCACTACGCCACGAGAGTACCTAAGGGTTTTATGTGTACAAATATGAATAGGCATATTACATTACTGTAACTTAATCAAAATACGTCGGATTTTCGAAAGTTTTTACGTTAAAGTTAAACTACAAATGCTACCTTATAGTGAAATAATTCATCATATAGATCAACTTGAAAGGGATACTGAACTTGGGAGAAACGAAAGTGCGACAACTATGGAGAATCGGGAAGCCTGGAAGGATCTCATTTCCACTGTCCGAGTTCGCTCGACCAGGTGGTAGTAGTAGAATCGGAAAGCCTGGAAGGATCTCATTTCCACTCACCGAGTTCGCTCGACCTAGTAGTAGTAGTAGAATCGGGAAGCCTGGAAGGATCTCATTTCCACTCACCGAGTTCGCTCGACCTAGTAGTAGTAGTAGAATCGGGAAGCCTGGAAGGATCTCATTTCCACTGTCCGAGTTCGCTCGACCTAGTAGTAGTAGTGTATGAAATGACGGTTGAAACTATTGCCGGTCTGCAACTGTGTGATTAATGAACTGACCGGTAAACCAGTAATCAGAGTAATTATATGATTGATACACATAGATATTGGTTTCACCTCTACTCTACTTTGGCCTTCGCTGCCCAATGGATGCTTTCCTATCTTTCCTCACGTGCTCCCCTGCCCGCTATTGGCTTATATACTAATTGTCACTTTGGCACTCCCTGTAGGTGTTACCCGCTGTCGCTAGCCTCAACTAGCTGGGTTCTCCCTCCGAGGTGGTTTGACCTCTCACCTCTCTCTGTGGCTTAGGGCGTGTTGCGTCGCCCCCCCCCCCCCCCCGAGTTGGATATGAGGCGAGATTATTATTGGTAATTTCGTATCGCCAACTATATTGGTAAAAAAGCCACTGGTCCCATTTTAGGTGGAGATGAAGGGAATTGAATCCGCTTACACTCCCCCCCATGCTATCTTCCCAGTGAGAAGATAGCATCAACCTTAAGTGCGCTTCAATTCCGCTGGAACCCAATCTAATATTGGGTGTGGGGTGGAGTTCTTTTCTCGGGGTCTGCTTTCCAGGCCGCCCCCCCCCCCTGGGTGTGATATTACTACCCGTCCTTGGTGCAATCGCGAGCTATGTTGCACTGAGGTATCTGGTGTCTCTGTTTGAGACTATTGTGCTCACTCTCTATACAATTTTTCTTTAATCTTACTCAAATCTTCCTCACGGACCTTGCTGTCCCGACATCATCCCTCAATGCTCGCTCCCCACACTTGAAATGCACTCCTTTCACTTCCTCATACCTCTATGCACCCTCTCTGTACTTCCCCCGATTCCCCTGTACTCAACACACACTTTATTGTCGTCCTCCGTACCCTCCTGTGAAGCTCCCACATTCTCATTAGTGTGGCCACACTTGAGAAATGGGATCCGTCTAATGTCTCGTCCTCCTGTGGTAGTCAATTGGTCCCCAATCCCACTAGTTAGTTGGAAAAGGTTATTTATGACTATAGTACTTACATTGATTATATATTTATATTGATTAATTGATTATCTACATACGTACATACTAAATGCACTTGATTATTTGCACTTACGAGTTCGTACTCTGTCCTGCATGTGGTGCCTTCCAGGCACACCCACATTTCTGTCCCTGAGTCCTAGTTCCCTCCTCCCGTCTTCGGAAACCATCTGAGTTCTTTGCCCCTGTCGTCGTCTTGTCTGGGCCGCTTCCTTCCCTCCGGCTTGTCCTCCCCGAGAATCCTCATTCTTGCCGTTACCGTCTTGCTAAGCACCGTCGTTGGTTCTTTGCGCACAGGTGTATCAACTCCCGGTATCGCTTTGCAGGTGGTCCCTCCGAGTGTCCCTCCTGTTTCCCCCTGGTAGCGTCCCACAGGATTATTTTCATCGCCCGCAGCACGTGCTCCGCCAGAAAGTCCCTGAACTCGACACTGTTTTCTGGCGACCATCTATCCAAGTATCTCTGAGTATTAATGACCCCTCCATACGATGCCACTGTTGCTACCTCCTGATATGTGAATGGCAGTCTCCTCTTGATAATCTCCTGGTGGGCTCCCGGATTGATATTAAAGAAGCCCCACTGGAACTCCTGGCCCTTCATCCTCTGCCGTGTCATGACACCGACGTCGGCCCACTCCTCGAAGATCTTGAACTTCTCTTTGTCGTCCATCCAGCTAGTCACACTGGCGCCCATAGTGCCCTCGAAAGTTGCACTTTGAGCATCGGTTGTGCAACCTCGGACATGCACCCATCCTATGGGTCGACTCGCGGCTAGTAGAGACAGGTCGTCCCCTTCTGGAATTGATACAAGCAGCTGTTCTCCTGGTGGGTTAGTCTCCCACAGTAATCACAGCCATGTATCAATGCGTCCCGCCCCAAGTCGTCCTTTGCCCCGTGTGGTCTCCTGGGTCTATGGAGCCGCTGATAGGCAAACATCTGGACGCTGTGGTCCTTACCCATATCAACGTCTTCCTCCACCCTCGGCATCGTCTCCCCAAACACTACCCGTGGTGCCGTTTCCGGTTGCTCGCCCAACCTGATGGTACTTGCCGCGAAATCCATCGCCGGCTTCTCGTGCTCCCAGGCCCGCTTGCCGGGTTTGTCCCAGAAGGCTCTCACCCCGCTGGCCGTCACCACTCTCACGCCCACCCAGTCCATATCTGAGTGGCCAATTCTCTCAATGTGCGGCATCTCCCCGAACTCGTCGCCATCCTCCTCCCTCGCTGGGAGTGGATCCGAACCTGGTAATCTGGTAGATCCACTATGTCCCTTTCCGCCTTGGTTTCCACCCATGACCTTCCACTCTTCCTGCTCCCTCGGTCTCCTCCTTGCAAAATCGCCTTCGGAGCCCCCTGGTATGGGCATTACTTGCAATCCCGATGTCGACTGTTTCTGTGATCCTTCCGTCCATCCCAGTTCGTCCTCCAGAAATTCGCCTGAGGTCTCCGATCCCAACCTCAGCTCGTCCAGGTTCTGGGCTTCGAACTCGTATCCCTCTCCCCTTTATATCCGCTTCTCTCTCGGCAGCCTCCCTCCTTTCTCTCCTCGCAAGCTCCACCAGTCTCCTTTCCTCAACTCTGTCCGCTTCCAACTTCTTCCACCTCTTGTACAGTGTGTCCACCTCTCTGTCCACTAGGTGTAGGCTATCGTAGTACACCGACTCACCCTTCAGCCCCGGGTGGTCTACCAGACCTTCAAAGGCCACCATAAAGGCTCTCCTGTGATTTAGAGGTGCTCCTGATAGCAGAAATGCCATCGGCTCTCTTCCGATAACCACGGCCATGAATAGGTTTAATAAACCTATCATTATCCAATCCTCCTGTAAGATATATCTCTTCTGATATATCTTTATCGCTCCCCTTTGGAACTGATATACCTCCTGTTTTCCTGGTCTCGCTCCCCATTTCAGCGAGTTCGCGAGTTCCGCTCCGTACTCCTCTCTGAACTTGCCCCAGTCCATCGGCTTGTGGCATACGAGCCCCATGAGCTGGCCCATTGCCACTGCTTCACAATGTCCCGTGTCCTCTACCAATCCCAACCCCTCTGGCCTCGTCATAGCCATATTGACCGCTTGCATGTCCAGGAGATTGGGGGTCTCTGGTCCGATTATTCTGTCCGCGTCGTCACGGATCGCCGATCCCACCTTAACCATACTCTTCTGTCTTACTAGGTCCTGCACCGCCCTCGGCAACCGGTTCAACTTTGGCCCGCTCTTCTTCCCGTAGGTCCCCAGATCGAATAGAAAGATATCTCCGTTTGACGCTGCCAAATGCAGTAGTATGGTTCTAGCCGCTCCCGCCGAACCTCTTCTCGAGCCCTTGTCGTCCTCCACAGTCCCTTCATCGTCTAGGACCATGTACCCGCCCCTGCTCACGGACTCTACAAACCTCCTCCATTCCTTCCTCAGTGGTTCCATCGGATACTGTGGTATCCCGAACTTCGCCTCGTCTCCCTTCACTATGTAGCAAAAATGCTCAAGGATCGCGTTGTCAAACGACGGTGTCCCGTAGGTCCCGACCAGTTGTCTCTCATGCATCTCCCTAAACTGGTCCTGTAGCGCGTGGGCTTTGTGACCCTTCGGTAACAGTTTGTAGTATCCTCTCGTCTTCTCCTCCGGATGCCTCTGCGTGAAGTCCACTAGTAACTCCTTTCCAGTCTTCTCCACCTTTCTCTTCTTTACTAGCCTCTCCGCCATCACGAACTTTCCCACGCTCACCAAATTGGGGGGGGGGGCCTTACAAAGGCTCAATTTGAATGAGTGCCGTTAAACAAGGTGTTCTGTGTTCCGTTCAGTAATGGCCTACCTCCTAAATTGTAGTTTCTTTCGTATATTTTCCAAATATACCCCCCAAAGTGCCAATTTTCCTAATTTGTGAAATTTTGTCAGTTACTTTAATTATGATTCTAGAACTCCCTCCCTTCAGTTGCTATAATTTATTAATTTTATTCCTAATATTATTTATTCTTCCCTCTTCCTGTGCTATTAACAACTGTCAGCGGGTTATTTTAACTTAGATAACCTTCTACTTTGTATACAGGGTGGACTAGCTATAATTTTACTACGCTAGCTCCTTATCAGACAACTTTCTGGCCCTGTAACAAATAACCTATACTTTACAGGCTGTGCGGTACAGTAGTCTGTCTCGTGCGGCTAACACGGTCTGTCCTGCTGTACCCACGTGCCCCCCACTTCCCTTCGTGGCGCCCTCAGTGCCCACAACTTCTACGGTACTATGTACCCTACTACCACTATGGAATGCCTACATACCCTTTACTTTCTTACGTGGCGCCCTCAGTGCCCACAACTTCTACGGTACTATGTACCCTACTACCACTATGGAATGCCTACATACCCTTTACTTTCTTACGTGGCGCCCTCAGTGCCCACAACTTCTACGGTACTATGTATCCTACTACCACTATGGAATGCCTACATACCCTTTACTTTCTTACGTGGCGCCCTCAGTGCCCACAACTTCTACGGTACTATGTACCCTACTACCACTATGGAATGCCTACATACCCTTTAATTTCTTACGTGGTGCCCTCAGTGCCCACAACTTCTCCGGTATTATGTACCCCACTACTTCTTCTATGGTATACCTACATACCCTTTAGTTTCTTACATGGCGCCCTCAGTGCCCACAACTTCTACGGTACTATGTACTACTACTGTCCTACTACTAATGTCCTACTACTGTGGTATGCCTACATACCCTCTAATTCCACTCACTACGTGGCGCCCTCAGTGCCCATTGGTTCTATGGTATTCGCTATGTACCTTACTGCTATGTACTACCTACTACTACTATTACTACTATTTATTATTTTGCTTGTTTATTTTTGTTTTTATGTGTGGGAAGGGCGTCTCGCCCTCATTCCCACCCCCCTCAGTCCAATATATTGGACGACTAAACTTTAAGGCAACCCTTCCAATAGGCAACACTTTCCTACCGCCCTCCTGTAGGTCTTCCTATCTTTGGCCCCTATCTTTCATCCAATCCTCACTTCCACCGACCTAATCCTTCCGTCCTCGTCCCCGCTCAGTCCAACTTATTGGAACAACCTAAGGGTGATTCTTCCAGCAGGCAACTCTCCCACTGCCCCCCTGTAGGTCCTCTTATTCTTTGCCCCACTCTCCTTGTCAATTCCAACTCTCTTGGAACTGACCTTCCCTTCTCTTCCATCCTTAAATCGAGTCTTTCTGTCATCTCACTGATCTCCTCGTGGTCCCCTGGCAGCAAAATGCCACCCTCCATCTTGTCGTCACTCGGCGGTAGAATGCCGCCCTTCATGTCATCCTCACTGGTACCCCTCTGCTGGCCTCCCCCTCAATATGTGCGCCGGGATTCTACTACTAGGATCGGCATGCTGCATTGCAGCTGCATTTTTAAGAATGCTGTGCCGGCTTATCGACAAAATTGCACCGCCACAACTCCCTATCACCCATGACATTTGCTAGATCATCCGCATCTTCAAGGCCAGTGTCCTTTAAGATGCGTCTCAAGAAAGTCATGGGCTGTCCACCATGCTTATTCACTCCATGAGGCTGCCAAAGTACAAGATTATGCACTGGTTGGTCCTCACGGCGAAAGCAATGTCCTGCAAAGCGGAGGCGATTTTGTTCTAGTGTCAAGCTTGGGGGAACCAATGATACACCTCCAATGTTATATAGTGTCTGGTTGGAGATGTGTGCATTGTACTTGACACAATGAACTTGGCGTAGCATTCTTGTGAATGTGCCATCCAGAGATTTGGTGTCCTCAGCAGTTAGAGCCCAGCATGGACTCCCATAGAGGAGTACTGGAACTACTGCTGCTCTAAATAATCGGACCTTAAGTTTCCGATTAATTCTCGGTGATTTACAAATCCTGGAAAGCCTATTCAATGCTGCCCATGCCTTTCCCTTACGTATTCGAAGGTCCTCACCTGACTTCCGGATCCATGACCCCAGGTAACAGAAGTCGTCCACATGCTCAAGAATACCATCTTTTGAGCTTATGCTCATCCGATCAGAGACTTGAGGACTTTCCAAGTTAACTGTCAAAATTGTGGTCTTTCTGGAGTTAATAAAAAGACCAACACTAGAAGCAGCATGTTCTAATGAGCTGAGGAGCCGTTGGGCTCCCTCTAGTGATTCTGAGAGTACTCCAAAGTCATCAGCAAAGTCTAGATCAGTTAGGTACTTGGCACGATTTCCTCGACTTCTGGAGAAAGTAGGTGGAGTTATCATCACCCCATCATCATTATGATGATCTAAGGACATGCGTAGAACATAGTCAACCACAATTATGAACAAGAATGGTGCAAGTGTGTCTCCCTGGAGGACGCCCCATAACACTTCAAATGGTTCTGTGTCACCGTCAACAGTAGACACAAATGTTGTCGAACCATAGTATACTGATCTGATTGCTGCAATAATTTCATCAGGAATCCCATATAATGAAAGTATGCCGAACATACGTGAGCGAGAGACTGAATCAAAGGCCTTGAAGAAGTCAACAAAGATAACAGCCAGATGCCTGTCTTTCTTTTTTGATAACTCTTCAATTATACTTCTAAGTGCCAAAACGGGCTCCATGGTCCCACGACATTTACGAAACCCCATGCGCCGGCATTAAGCCCCCGATGACCCCCGGTCATCCGGTACACATAATGGCTTACCCTTTAATGCCCCTTCACACTCTACCACCCCCATGTGCGTGTACAACATGCCTCCTCCAAGTTTCCTGCCTCCCTTGTCACGCTTCACTATCGGCTTCTCCGCCCTTGGTCTAATCTTCCCACACCCTCTCCCCTTCCACCTTATCTTCTTATTTGATCTCCTCCGCATCGGTATGCTTCTCAACTGGACTGGCGTCTGCTCTGGACATCTCTCCGGATATCTCGCCGTCCACTCTTCTTCATCCTCACACCGATACTTGCCAGGAACAGTGTTTATAAGAATAACGGAAGTCTTAGTGAGAGTTTAAAGATGGGGCATTCACTGTCTACAATACACAGAAATGGATTGCTCATATCATATACGAGAATAACAAACAATGTAGTGTTTATAAGAATAACGGAAGTCTTAGTGAGAGTTTAAAGATGGGACATTCACTGTCTCCAATACACAGAAATGGATTGCTCATATACGGGAGTAACAAACAATGTAGTGTTTATAAGAATAACGGAAGTCTTAGTGAGAGTTTAAAGATGGGGCATTCACTGTCTCCAATACACAGAAATGGATTGCTCATATACGAGAGTAACAAACAATGTAGTGTTTATAAGAATAACGGAAGTCTTAGTGAGAGTTTAAAGATGGGGCATTCACTGTCTCCAATACACAGAAATGGATTGCTCACATACGGGAGTAACAAACAATGTAGTGTTTATAAGAATAACGGAAGTCTTAGTGAGAGTTTAAAGATGGGACATTCACTGTCTCCAATACACAGAAATGGATTGCTCATATACGGGAGTAACAAACAATGTAGTGTTTATAAGAATAACGGAAGTCTTAGTGAGAGTTTAAAGATGGGACATTCACTGTCTCCAATACACAGAAATGGATTGCTCATATACGGGAGTAACAAACAATGTAGTGTTTATAAGAATAACGGAAGTCTTAGTGAGAGTTTAAAGATGGGGCATTCACTGTCTCCAATACACAGAAATGGATTGCTCATATACGGGAGTAACAAACAATGTAGTGTTTATAAGAATAACGGAAGTCTTAGTGAGAGTTTAAAGATGGGGCATTCACTGTCTCCAATACACAGAAATGGATTGCTCATATACGGGAGTAACAAACAATGTAGTGTTTATAAGAATAACGGAAGTCTTAGTGAGAGTTTAAAGATGGGACATTCACTGTCTCCAATACACAGAAATGGATTGCTCATATACGGGAGTAACAAACAATGTAGTGTTTATAAGAATAACGGAAGTCTTAGTGAGAGTTTAAAGATGGGACATTCACTGTCTCCAATACACAGAAATGGATTGCTCATATACGGGAGTAACAAACAATGTAGTGTTTATAAGAATAACGGAAGTCTTAGTGAGAGTTTAAAGATGGGGCATTCACTGTCTCCAATACACAGAAATGGATTGCTCATATACGGGAGTAACAAACAATGTAGTGTTTATAAGAATAACGGAAGTCTTAGTGAGAGTTTAAAGATGGGACATTCACTGTCTCCAATACACAGAAATGGATTGCTCATATACGGGAGTAACAAACAATGTAGTGTTTATAAGAATAACGGAAGTCTTAGTGAGAGTTTAAAGATGGGACATTCACTGTCTCCAATACACAGAAATGGATTGCTCATATACGGGAGTAACAAACAATGTAGTGTTTATAAGAATAACGGAAGTCTTAGTGAGAGTTTAAAGATGGGACATTCACTGTCTCCAATACACAGAAATGGATTGCTCATATACGGGAGTAACAAACAATGTAGTGTTTATAAGAATAACGGAAGTCTTAGTGAGAGTTTAAAGATGGGACATTCACTGTCTCCAATACACAGAAATGGATTGCTCATATACGGGAGTAACAAACAATGTAGTGTTTATAAGAATAACGGAAGTCTTAGTGAGAGTTTAAAGATGGGACATTCACTGTCTCCAATACACAGAAATGGATTGCTCATATACGGGAGTAACAAACAATGTAGTGTTTATAAGAATAACGGAAGTCTTAGTGAGAGTTTAAAGATGGGACATTCACTGTCTCCAATACACAGAAATGGATTGCTCATATACGGGAGTAACAAACAATGTAGTGTTTATAAGAATAACGGAAGTCTTAGTGAGAGTTTAAAGATGGGACATTCACTGTCTCCAATACACAGAAATGGATTGCTCATATACGGGAGTAACAAACAATGTAGTGTTTATAAGAATAACGGAAGTCTTAGTGAGAGTTTAAAGATGGGACATTCACTGTCTCCAATACACAGAAATGGATTGCTCATATACGGGAGTAACAAACAATGTAGTGTTTATAAGAATAACGGAAGTCTTAGTGAGAGTTTAAAGATGGGACATTCACTGTCTCCAATACACAGAAATGGATTGCTCATATACGGGAGTAACAAACAATGTAGTGTTTATAAGAATAACGGAAGTCTTAGTGAGAGTTTAAAGATGGGACATTCACTGTCTCCAATACACAGAAATGGATTGCTCATATACGGGAGTAACAAACAATGTAGTGTTTATAAGAATAACGGAAGTCTTAGTGAGAGTTTAAAGATGGGACATTCACTGTCTCCAATACACAGAAATGGATTGCTCATATACGGGAGTAACAAACAATGTAGTGTTTATAAGAATAACGGAAGTCTTAGTGAGAGTTTAAAGATGGGACATTCACTGTCTCCAATACACAGAAATGGATTGCTCATATACGGGAGTAACAAACAATGTAGTGTTTATAAGAATAACGGAAGTCTTAGTGAGAGTTTAAAGATGGGACATTCACTGTCTCCAATACACAGAAATGGATTGCTCATATACGGGAGTAACAAACAATGTAGTGTTTATAAGAATAACGGAAGTCTTAGTGAGAGTTTAAAGATGGGACATTCACTGTCTCCAATACACAGAAATGGATTGCTCATATACGGGAGTAACAAACAATGTAGTGTTTATAAGAATAACGGAAGTCTTAGTGAGAGTTTAAAGATGGGACATTCACTGTCTCCAATACACAGAAATGGATTGCTCATATACGAGAGTAACAAACAATGTAGTGTTTATATAATAAATGTAGACACGTATCTTATAATGATAATGAATGTGATTATAATCATTACACCTAGACTATGATGGGAATTGGTACGGTAAGTTTTAGAGTATCTAAGTAAATAGTGGCAAAGGGGATCACGGAGTAACACAGACAGACATTGCACTACCGGTATCGAGTTTCCATACAAAGTATAATTGTAGATTGGACTGAAAGGCCGGTTAGCGCCACTACAACCAGTCTGAAACCCTAACATTCCTCTTTATGGCGTTACTATAGCCTTCATTAAAACGGTACCAGACTTTACTGATGGCCGCTAATCGGTTCACATGACGACATCCATTCATGTTATTGTCATTTGTCTTGATAGGAAGATTATCAGACAATATTACTATGCGATTAAAGAAATCCCTATTGGGGCTAGTAATGGAATCATCTTGGACGGTGGGCGATTGCTTCAATAAGGTTGCCAAACTTGCTTTCCAACTCTCCAACTTGGGTTCAGCTACGACAGTCGTGGGACCCTTGGGAGGATCTTCGACTGCACTCGCCCCACTTCCTCCGACAGTCTGGCCTGAGACCAGCGATAGACCATTAATCGCCACTTCCGCCTGTCTCATTCGTTCCGTCTCGACCTCCTTGGCAACCAACTGCCGTACTCCGTAACTAAACTCTGTATTGCCCTGGCTACCAGACTGAGTACCTGGATTAGGGAATTCTACAACATCGGTCACATTAGGTTCCAGAGTGTATACGTATTCCCCGTCACCGGTTACCTGCTGGATGTAGCAAAGGTTGTAGGATATCATAGTATCTACGAGGTTACCCAGAAGGTGCCACTCACATCGAGAATACAACTGAGGGTTGACGGCGCGTAACGAACGTGGTTGAATAATACGAGTCAAATAGGGTAACGTATCCACGTGCAAATGGTTCGATCGAATGAAACACTTGATAGAAGGCGATACGCCTTGGGTAATCGTGCCTGTAATGTTTGTGGTCTTCGTTATTTTGGTTATCAAATCGTAGAAGGCGGTAGGGTAAGCCAGTCTAGGGGAGTCATAGTGGGAAACGGACCTACAATGGGACCTAGACGTGAGTGCCTCATGTAAAGCCGGCGCCAACCACGGTAGGTAACGCTGCAGGGTATATGATTGCAAGTTCCCAATGTACCACAAGATGGACTCAGAGAAGCAAATCCAATCCAGTACTCGATTGAAGTTACTTAATCGCGATGCCTTCCGCAGCGTAGCCGAAAGATAATTGTGGAATAGGCCTTGGGTAACCTTATCGTAATCTCCAAGGGATCGTGAATCATTCACGATAGATTTCATCTAAAAAAATCAACAAAAAGTTACAAAGAAAAGTCAACAAATCAATTAATTACACATAGGATCGGATTACAAAATAAATAGATCCCTTCATGTTCATACTTCCCTAAGAGGGAGAGGGCAATGTAAAACAAAAGGCTCAATAAGTACCACCGTTCTGTCTCAATGTCCAGTGTGTCTAATCCACGAGTGAAAGGCGAAATGCATTAGAAAATGAGATACATGCGTTCAAAAATTATATTTTACTATTAATAAATTTAGCAATATAAGCAAAATAAATTAGGAATGTAGGAAAAAACCCGTATAAAACTAGTTTCAATAAATATACTGTAAGTAGTAATAGTTTGAGCACTGACAGAGGATAACCAACCAATCAGAATCAGTGTATGCGCTGACAGAGGATAACCAACCAATGATAATCAGTGGATGCGCTGACAGAGGATAACAAACCAATGATAATCAGAGGATGCACTGACAGAGGATAACCAACCAATCAGAATCAGAGGATGCGCTGACAGAGGATAACCAACCAATCAGAATCAGAGGATGCGCTGACAGAGGATAACCAACCAATGATAATCAGAGGATGCGCTGACAGAGGATAACCAACCAATGATAATCAGAGGATGTGTTGACAGAGGATAACAAACCAATGATAATCAGTGGATGCGCTGACAGAGGATAACCAACCAATGATAATCAGAGGATGCACTGACAGAGGATAACCAACCAATGAGAATCAGAGGATGCGCTGACAGAGGATAACCAACCAATGAGAATCAGTGGATGCGCTGACAGAGGATAACCAACCAATGATAATCAGAGGATGCGCTGACAGAGGATAACCAACCAATGATAATCAGAGGATGCGCTGACAGAGGATAACCAACCAATGAGAATCAGAGGATGCGCTGACAGAGGATAACCAACCAATGAGAATCAGTGGATGCGCTGACAGAGGATAACCAACCAATGATAATCAGAGGATGCGCTGACAGAGGATAACCAACCAATGAGAATCAGAGGATGCGCTGACAGAGGATAACCAACCAATCAGAATCAGTGGATGCGCTGACAGGATAACCAACCAATGATAATAATCAGAGGATGCGTTGAGAAAGGATAACCAACCAATGATAATCAGAGGATGTGCTAACAGAGGATAACAAACCAATCAGAATCAGCGGATGCCATTTCTGTGGCTACCACTTATGAATATTTACAAACTTTGTTAGGTTTATCGAATTAACTACAACTGTATGTTACCTTGGATACGTCTATCTTCTCCCCAGTAGACTGCTGACTGTTTTTGGACGATTCCTCCATGTGAAACACATTTCCCCATAATTCAAAGATTCCTTTATGGGTGTCCTTGACACCGACATTGGTGTTATTCACTTGATCAGCTGTAATGCAACTATTTTTTGCCTGTAGGAATTGTAACGTGTTGAGACATGTCCTGAAAATCAATTATTATTACAGTAAGTATGGTCATAATATTAACATAATAAATAAAAAGTTGGATGCAGCACTACAACTTAAGTTACACAACTCATACATAAGTGACACAACTTATAGCTTCCTTATTTTATCACCACTTCGTAAACCATGCAAATTTGGGGCAGTATCACATAAGCTTGCTTCGTACGCTGCAACCAGAAATGTTTGGTCGAAGAATTAGTTTATAGCGTGCTTTCTATCTTAAATACTCCCTAAAACCTGACCGTGACGTGGAGATCCACAATTTCGCATATGTACAATAGGATCGTTGATATAAGCCATGTGTAAAATCATGGAGATCTAATGTCTATTTGAATGGATCAAAAGCACTGTCCATAGAAACCAAGAAAAAAAATTATTAGATCAATGTGTAGTGACGTCATATCTGTAGCAGCCAATCACAGCCGATTTTCAAAATTGGCTTCTGTTAGTAGATTTCGTCGGGTGGTGAGAGTTGGGAATCGAACTAATCGATTCCTGTGTGTCTCTAGTTTAAAATCGACGTCCCTTCTTTCGGTGCCACTCTGGGTTTGGCCATGGAACCTTCTGTCGGAAAATCTCGAGTTCTGATATTACTCGTCATCCTATGTAACTCACCAATACACCAATAAAGTTATCTCAACCAATTAACCAGCTAACCAATAAACTCCTAAATAAGTCAAATACAACGAGAGAAAGCCGCCCCAATATTAGATTATTACAACAACATATCCATTGGGTAAGAAAGTGGAGGAGAGCCAGCCCGTCTCTTAATTTTTTACTTTATATTACGCGATCAATTTTCACTCATCTCGTCATGAACCCAACATGTATGTAACCTTTTGTTAAATTTGTTGGCTATGCGTTTGCGGTTGTTTGGGCGGAGTGTGGTAGGCCTACACTTTTCACACTTAAATATTTTGGTTGTGAAATGTTACAGGGCATAGCGATCTGAGATATTTCATTATTATATTTTATTATGAGAGGAAGAAGAACATACAACGTTATTTACTATGTAACAAAATAATTGTTTTCGGGTTTAACTTGGAAGCCTCCCCAAATAGTTGATATACAATTATATTTAAAATTATTTCCATGGTCATGGTCATTCACCCGTCTTTAGTTAGAAATTTGTTTGCATGAAAGACAGTTTAGTTTAGTTTTTACTGATTTATTATCTCTTATCTGACTGGGGTAATAATAAAGGATAGGATAAATGGAAGCAAAGTGTGACAGTTACAAATATTTCCCCGTCACCCTAGCATGTCTTAAGTATATGATATATCAAAGGGGGAAGTTTGGATTCACTGCATAAATGCAGTTCACCAAACTTCCCCCGAATACACACTGTAACTTCCCCCTTCCCCCAAATATCCACTGTTGAATTAATTTGAAGCGATATAATAAGTACAAAATTGTGCGAGTTTTTAATTGTGTGGTCCAATTGTTATTTGATTTCTATTTATTATTTAAAGTGCATTTAATATCACACTGGTTTTTAGAATACTATACAACCTTATGTTTTATTAATTTACCCAATCGAAGCCTCATAAGGGCCGGTTATTTGTACGCATATCCCCTAATGCGCTCAGTAAGGTTCAAACAACATATTAATATGAAAATAAAGTATCTGCAAAGAAAATAACCCAATACTATATAATTTGACCTTATTAAAAAATTTGCACTTTTGCACACTTATTTGTACAAGTGCACTTCAGCAGATCGTAATGGTGGCTCTTATTTAACAAACTTATGTTTATCCTCTACCGATCTACGGTGTATGATCAAGTGTCAGTCGCTAAAAGTGTCAAAAATCCAATTTAATAAATCTGGATTTGCGATTTTGGACCATATTCATGGACATTTTAAGTCACTTTATAGACATAAAAAGTTAAACAAATGTTACGATTATAGTTAGAAATCATTCCAAACTACATTTTAATCCAAAAAATAACATTCTACGATGAATGGAACTGGAAATAATAGTGTTTGAAATATCGAAAAAATGTTCACTATTTAAGTGCATTTTGCACTAAGCACATGCGTCTTTTCCCAAGTTGTATCCTATTTCACACACTACAATCTATTCTCTATCCAATGAAAAAAGTTTCAGATTAAACGGCCCTGTAGAACCGAAGTTATTTATGTTTAAAAATAGTCACTCGAAAATTTCGTATTCTCTTGGTCACATAGTCTAGTGGTTATCAATCACGTTAATGAAACCTAAGTTCGTGGGTTCGAAACCCAATATTGACCTGCCATTCTTAATTTTTTTGCAAAAAAAATTATTTTTATTTTTTCACTAAAATCGCTCTAACTTCGCTTCTGGTGGTCCAAATTCAATAAAATTGGTACATTCTTTGCCGTAATTTTTTTCTTAATCTTTTGAGAAGGGGTTATTTTTGGCCCCAAAAAAATTTAAAAAAAGGGCCAAAATACCGCGATATTTTTCGACCCTTAAAATTCGTAATTTTAATTATATATGTTAAGATAAAAGATAGCGGAGTTAATTTGATACTTTTTACAGGTACTTTTGGCGCAATACGCTAAATTATCATGGAATAGCGATTTGTTAAAAAAAAAAATTTTCGTCCCTTTTTATAAATATTATATTTCACACGATCGCCTGCCGCTCCAGTTTTATAATACCTCCAGCGCTGTGATTAACGCTGTTAGATAGATAATTTAACGCACTATAAGTCTGTGTAAACAAATCTCCCGTAAGTTAAGTAGTTTTCGAGCTAGACGATTTCCCGCGAAGCAAGTTTGAAGCGCGAAATTATAATTTTGGCCCTCATTTTTTTAATATCATCCTTGGAGCAAAACCGATAGCATATTTGAATTCCCCGTATGGATATTGACAGTATAGAATGTACCTTCGATACGATACGATTCGATACGAAGGTAGTACCACTCTTCCCCTTTCCAACCGCGTTACTTTCGTCCCCGTACGATTAATATTAGCTGAGTTATAGCGGATCCCGCAAAGTCATTTTGTCCGTTTTTTCAACTTTGACGGACATTTTCGGAAAAAAGGCGTGGTAATCTTTTTTGAAAAAAAAAAACGAATTCACTAATTAATCCCTTCTATCGTATCCCGGCGTCGGCTAAGCAATAACCTAGGGTTTTTTCGAGCCACTGTAGAGCGCCTTTCAAAAAAATTTTAAAATTGTCGAAAAAATGACGGTTTTTTGTCCGCCGTGTCCGTCGAAGGGTTAGATTTCATAATGTTAGAGTTGCTAATATCTTAGAATTCCGAGCCGCTCCCCTGGTGAGAAAATAAAAAAATTTGGTCAGTTCCTTCATCGAAAAGTCCCCCAGAATCCCAAGTTAACCTATATAGTTAGCGAGGGCCTGCGGCTTTAGGAGCGGCCGCGGTATTCACCTCCCTCATAGCGGCCGCGGCGGTGTTGCGTCAAATGGAGAAATATTTATCCCACCGAGGAAAACAGTAAGTTTGCGGTGATATTTGATGTAGAACTACACTCAAGAATGAAGACTGCACCCAATATCGATGTCAATAAATATATTTATAACTCTATTTGCAGGAAAACTATAATACATATAAACTTGGCGTTTCTCAACTCAACTATAAGGTCCATAGCAGAGCCGATTGAGGTTAAATAGAAAATCCAGTTACCTTGGCAACCGCGATAAACAGATGTTAAAATTTATAAAATGTTAATTTGAAGCCTAAGGAGAAGGTGTTATGACTTGGGACCAACCCCTACCCCCACTAATTATTCTGCGTCCGAATTTCATTGTTCTATTTTGCAGTTACCGGGACAAAAGGTGAAAACAGATGTTTTTATACAACAATTACTCATTTGGACATAGACTTCGCGATAAAATTTTACGAAACAGGTTATGTGTTACTCGACCACGAGTTGGAACTTTTAGTAAAACTACTCAAATCATTCCAGAAATATATAGTTACCATGGTAACTGTCCACGAAGCTAAGGAAAATGTTAATTTGAAGCTTAAGGTTAAGGTGTTATGACTTGGGACCAAACCATACCCCCACTATATAACTTATTCTGCGTCCGAATTTCATTGTTCTACAGTACAAGTACAGGCCACCAGATTTGTACAAATGTGAACACATTTGATCAAATGTGTACCAGTGTAATGTAATGTTGTTGAACGGGACAATTGAACATAATTGAACATATATTATTTGAATTGGCAACAACCAAAATTTTTTTGCCAAAGGATACAATTGAATACTTTTGAAACTCTAAGTAATCTGGAAACTCTCTGCAGTTTGCCGCGAACTGTCACTGGTGTGGTGTGTTCGAAGGGAAAACTGTAATAGCATGGTAATCGCTTCGGGCCAGTTATAATGACAAACCAATCACCAGTACTAAAATTACATTAGCAGTTTAACATATAAGATAATATATAGGCAGCATAATGCCTACGGTAGTTGTACCTTGTACCAACGGTTATATATACCGACAGTCAGTGTACCAGTACCTGCTGGAGTGGATCAGCATGCATTCTTAACATTCCTGGGAGACTTTAATGCAAGTCTGCATCAATCACCTACATCGCCCTGGGTCTATAGCAATAGTGTTAACCGAAATTCTGTCCATCTTCAGGATTTTATCTCTGGAAATGGATTGTTTTCGGCTGGAACCCAGTTCAAGAAGCGAACTGGAAAGCTATGGACTCATGGTGGAACCAGTGGTCACAAGTCCCAGATAGACCATATTCTGTTTCGTAGGAAATACAGGAGCTCTATACAAGACTGTAATGCATTTACACTTCGACCCTTCTCCAGTGATCACCGCATTATTGTGGCCAAGGTAAGACTTAGTCTGCGTGCTAGCAGAACAACGAAATCTGCCTTGCCGCGGCATGACAGGTCATCTCTGTTGCAACAGCCAAGTGTGAGATCCAGCTTCACACTACAGCTGAGCAACAGGTATGAGGCTCTTGCCTCTGAGGCGACAGATCACTGTGAGGGCTATACTGCCTTTACAGAAGCAGTTAAGTTAGCAGCTGCAGAAACAGTTCCTGTATACCCTCGAAACAGGAAAAGGGCCCCCTGGACTGACAACAAAATTCAGAAGTGCCGAAATGACCTTCATAAGGCGCAGAAAGAGTCCCGACTCAAACAGACAACAGCGGCCAAGAATGCAGTTAAGGCTGCATCTAGGTCCCTGAACAGGCAGTACTCTGCTAATCTACAGGAGCTAATAAACCAACAGGTTGATGCCATCAATGATGCTGACGACAGCAGGCAATCATCCCAGGCATGGAAATAGATCAATCTGCTTACTGGGCGGAAAAGCCAACCAACCACCAAGGTTAAGGCTGAATCACCAGCCGATCGCCTCAATGGTTGGAAAGCCCACTTTGAAAAGCTCCTCAATAATGACAGGGTATTGCCTGATAACTTTATAGAAGTAAAAGTGTCTGAGTCTGTACTCACAGATATTCCCATTGGCGATATCTCCTTTGCAGAAGTGAAGGCTGCTGCAAAGAGCATTAAGACCAATCGTGCCAGTGGAGTAGATGGTGTTCCCCCTGAGGTCTTTAAAATACCTGAGTGTTTAAAGCTCATCTATCCCATCTTAGTAGACATGTACCGAACAACAAGAGTCCCACAAGAAATGAAAACAAATAAGTTGGTGCCAGTTCCCAAGAAGGGCAACCTAACACTCTATGGTTCTTTTCGGGGAATCTCATTGATCTCGATTGCTGCAAAGCTATACAATAGGATTCTATTAAATCGTATCAGGGATCCCATTGAGAGACTGCTCCGTGGAAATCAGAATGGGTTCCGTAAAGGTCGTGGGACCATGGAGCCCATTTTGGCACTTAGAAGGATAATTGAAGAGTTATCAAAAAAGAAAGACAGGCATCTGGCTGTTATCTTTGTTGACTTCTTCAAGGCCTTTGATTCAGTCTCTCGCTCCCGTATGTTCAGCATACTTTCATTATATGGATGGGATTCCTGATGAAATTATTGCAGCAATCAGATCAGTATACGATGGTTCGACAACATTTGTGTCTACTGTTGACGGTGACACAGAACCATTTGAAGTGTTATGGGGCGTCCTCCAAGGAGACACAGTTGCACCATTCTTGTTCATTATTATGGTTGACTATGTTCTACGCATGTCCTTAGATCATTATAATGATGATGGGTTAATGATAACTCCACCTACTGGCTCCAGAAGTCGAGGAAATCCTGCCAAGTACCTATCTGATCTAGACTTTGCTGATGACTTAGGAGTACTCTCAGAATCATTAGAGGGAGCCCAACGGCTCCTCAGCTCATTAGAACATGCTGCTTCTAGTGTTGGTCTTTTTATTAACTCCAGAAAGACCAAAATTCTGACAGTTAACTTTGAAAGTCCTCAGCAAGTCTCTGATCGGATGAGCATAAGCTCAAAGGATGGTATGCTTGAGCATGTGGACGACTTCTGTTACCTGGGATCATGGATCCGGAAGTCAGGTGAGGACCTTCGAATACGTAAGGGAAAGGCATGGGCAGCCTTGAATAGGCTTTCCAGGATTTGGAAGTCACCGAGAATTAATCGGAAACTTAAGGTCCGATTATTTAGAGCAGCAGTAGTTCCAGTACTCCTCTACGGGAGTCCATGCTGGGCTCTAACTGCTGAGGACACCAAATCTCTGGATGGCACATTCACAAGAATGCTACGCCGGGTTCATTGTGTCAAGTACAATGCACACATCTCCAACCAGACACTATATAACATTGGAGGTGTCTAATTGGTTCCCCCAAGCTTGACACTAGAACAAAATCGCCTCCGCTTTGCAGGACATTGCTTTCGCCGTGAGGACCAGCCAGTGCATAATCTTGTACTTTGGCAGCCTCATGGAGTGAATAAGCATGGTGGACAGCCCATGACTTTCTTTAAACGCATCTTAAAGGACACTGGCCTTAAAGATGCGGATGATCTAGCAAATGTCATGAGTAGTAGGGTCTTGGCCGGCTTTGCAACAGTTGGACCCAACTGACACCCATTGGGTGTCATATGACACCCTATTATCACCCATAGGGTGTCATTGGGTGTCATTGGCGCCAGACTGTCTGGGTGACACCTCCCAATTAGGCTAATTAGACCCTAATTGATAGGTGGCATCAATTAATTAGTACAATTAAACACTAATAGGTTTCTTACGACTCCTAATTAGGGTTTAATTGATTATCTTAATTAATCAGACTGATTAGCGCCCTAACACACAATGGGTCATCAGTGTTGTCCAACTGTCGCAAAGCCGGCTCAAGAGGGTGTCATAAGTTATACCGCGGCTCTTTTATTTATTAATACCTATTTATTTATATTTAATTTTAATTAATTATTCATATTTAATTCTAAATTAATTAATTGTATTACTTTTACTTTATTTTAAATCAATTAATTGTATTACTTTTACTTTATACATTGATTTCTATTTTTAGATTAATTAGTTTTTATATTACTTACCGCTACTAAATGAGATCATTATTGGAAGCATCTAACCATAGACTTGCAGCCTTATTTAGCTCTAGGGTATACAGCTCCCCTACTGGTAACTATTTTGGAGTTAATGTTAGCGAAGGGCCTAAACTTAAGACAAGCTATCGCCTAGGTTACCAGTTACGCATGAATGAGCAATTTATCGGGGCCCCTCTTAAAATTCTTTGTGCTGCGTCAGGATTGCCTCATTTAAGGAAGCCGCATCCCTATCGATAATCTAATTATGGTATCGCTAACCATTTTCAGTATACTGTATAATTAAATAGGGCCCTCTTTTAATACATAAGTTTATATATATACAGTTTATCTTCAATTTAATTTGTTTTTATTTACAACCCTAATTGTTCTACTGTAATTTATGTTTTATAATAACAAGCTATATCCGGTTAATCCGTATTAATTTTCTTTGTACTGAGGTTATCGAGGGCGCTCTTTCCAATGGTCCTATTCTCAAAACGATCTAACCTACTGTATAATTAATTACTTAAGACTGCGAGGTATGCGTAATTAACACATCTCATTTACCAGTTTTCCTTAAAAACTATGAAGTTATATTGCTTAAGAGTTCTAAGGGGCGAGCCATGAGGCAAGATGTTTGAGGCTTATTTAGATATATTATTACTTAATTTTGACCCCCCAATCGGCATCTACTACGGCATAGGCCATATCTTTTGCGGAGCCATAGAGTAGTCTGAAGTTCCCCAGTCTACCGCTAGAGGGCGTATTATTTAAAAATTAACATCTTCTCTAGCTTTGTTATTTACAATCCGCAAAACTATGAAGTTATATTGCTTAAGAGTTCTAAGGGGCGAGCCATGAGGCAAGATGTTTGAGGCTTATTTAGATATATTATTACTTAATTTGACCCCCCAATCGGCATCTACTACGGCATAGGCCATATCTTTTGCAGAGTCATAGAGTAGTATGAAGTTCCCCAGTCTGCCGCTAGAGGGCGAAATGTCTCAAAGTGAAAACCATACGGTAGCCATGAATTGGTTACTAGGCAATAATACTGCATTTTGCAACGTTAGGCCTATTGCTGACCGAACGAAAACTGCCCTGGTTCATGCAGGGATCGAACCCATGACATACGGGAGATGTGAATTCAACGCAACCACTACACCAAGGTGGAACAGTAACCGTCGAATTTGTTCGTTGACGTTCGAATTTGTAAGACTCTCATTTAAGACCTGACACAGACTATGCCTCACTGAGGCACTGAGGCATAGACTATGCCTCACTGAGGCATAGACTATGCCTCACTGAGGCATAGACTATGCCTCACTGAGGCATAGACTATGCCTCACTGAGGCATAGACTATGACTCACTGAGGCATAGACTATGCCTCACTGAGGCATAGACTATGCCTCACTGAGGCATAGACTATGCCTCACTGAGGCATTGAGGCATAGACTATGCCTCATAGGATGCATTGAGGCATAGACTATGCCTCACTGAGGCACTGAGGCATAGACTATGCCTCATTGAGGCATAGACTATGACTCACTGAGGCACTGAGGCATAGACTATGCCTCACTGAGGCATAAACTATGCCTCACTGAGGCATAAACTATGCCTCACTGAGGCATATACTATGACTCACTGAGGGATAGACTATGCCTCAATGAGGCATAGACTATGCCTTACTGAGGCACTGAGGCATAGACTATGCCTCACTGAGGCAGTGAGGCATAGACTATGACTCACTGAGGCATAGACTATGCCTCACTGAGGCATAGACTATGCCTCACTGAGGCATAGACTATGCCTCACCATGGATGGGCTTTACCACTGTACTCGATATCAAAATATCAAATGCGACTGCATACGAAACTCTAGCCAAAACTTTCTCTAACTAAAAGTAACAGAAGGAAATTTCCTTCAAAGCAGCCTCTAAAACGCGAACCCGATATTAAGTGTTCTGTAAGTGAACGCGATATTAAGTGTTCTGTAAGTGAACCCGATATTAAGTGTTCTGTAAATGAACGCGATATTAAGTGTTCTGTAAGTGAACGCGATATTAAGTGTTCTGTAAGTGAACGCGATATTAAGTGTTCTGTGAGTGAACCCGATATTAAGTGTTCTGTAAGTGAACGCGATATTAAGTGTTCTGTAAGTGAACGCTATATTAAGTGTTCTGTAAGTGAACGCGATATTAAGTGTTCTGTAAGTGAACGCGATATTAAGTGTTCCTTAAGTTAACGCGATATTACGTGTTCTGTAAGTGAACGCGATATTAAGTGTTCTGTAAGTGAACGCTATATTAAGTGTTCTGTAAGTGAACGCTATATTAAGTGTTCTATAAGTGAACGCGATATTAAGTGTTCTGTAAATGAACGCGATATTAAGTGTTCTGTAAGTGAACGCGATATTAAGTGTTCTGTAAGTGAACGCGATATTAAGTGTTCTGTAAGTGAACGCGATATTAAGTGTTCTGTAAGTGAACGCGATATTAAGTGTTCTGTAAGTGAACGCGATATTAAGTGTTCTGTAAGTGAACGCGATATTAAGTGTTCTGTAAGTGAACGCGATATTAAGTGTTCTGTAAATGAACGCGATATTAAGTGTTCTGTAAGTGAACGCGATATTAAGTGTTCTGTAAGTGAACGCGATATTAAGTGTTCTGTAAGTGAACGCGATATTAAGTGTTCTGTAAGTGAACGCGATATTAAGTGTTCTGTAAGTGAACGCGATATTAAGTGTTCTGTAAGTGAACGCGATATTAAGTGTTCTGTAAGTGAACGCGATATTAAGTGTTCTGTAAATGAACGCGATATTAAGTGTTCTGTAAGTGAACGCGATATTAAGTGTTCTGTAAGTGAACGCGATATTAAGTGTTCTGTAAATGAACCCGATATTAAGTGTTCTGTAAGTGAACATGATATTAAGTGTTCTGTAAGTGAACGCGATATTAAGTGTTCTGTTTGACGATTAAATATATACTGGTACCGTGTCATCGCTTCTGTCGTATTCCTCCTTGGCACGTCATTGTCGACAGTGTTAGAGGAAACCTCCTGTAGTTACTGTAAAGCTGCTGTGAAAGCTATAGATTGGAAAACAGTAAACTAAAATAGTAAATACACCATGCCCCGGAATGTAGTATTTCAATAATCGTAATTTAATGACACGACACGACACATGTTCCAGAATATGGTGTATTTAATTAATATAATAAAATAGCATCGCGCAGTCAAAACGGGGCAATTTTCGAACGCTCATCAACGTTATCTCAGCTACTTCCCAACCAAATCCAAATATTTTTACATATTTGGAATACTTGCACGGCCAGCTTTCTATCTTTAAGAATAACTGCAGTGTAACTTGTACAATATCGTCAGAGACACTTTTTTTAAATGCTTGTAGCTAAAGATTGAATTTTTTTAGAAACTTTTAAAATAAAAAAAAATTAGGGGGTGGGTGGTGTCGTATCATTGAATTACGACACTTCCGGGGCATTGTGTAAGTAAGTAGGCCTATCAATTGAGCTAATTCCTAAATAATGCTGTTAACAAGGCAACCAACCGATTATGGGTGAACGTGAGATACGAATGATGGGAGGCTCCCCTCTTGGCTGTAATTACGTTTTATAAATTGTACTGTGCGTAGTTATATCTTATCTTTATATACGATAAAGATATAAATAACTATGCACAGGAGGGCATTGCTACGCTCTCGGTAAAGTTGTACATAGTGTATGCGTTTTATTATAAATTGTACTGTGCATTACTACTAGGATCGGCATGCTGCATTGCAGTTGCATTTTTAAGAATGCTGTGCCGGCTTATCGACAAAATTGCACCGCCACAACTCCCTATCACCCATGACATTTGCTAGATCATCCGCATCTTTAAGGGGGGGGGGGGGGGGGGGGGGGTATACCCCCCCTCAGGTAAAATTTTCAAATTGTTGTTTCTTTATTTCACCTAGAGCAGGATTTAATGAGGATTAGAAATCTGAAAACCACTTAGTGAGACCTCTTTCAATTCTCGAGTTATCACTGTTTTTCCGTATGACGGTCTGTCCGTCAAATTGTTAGAAAGACAGAAGACCGACAGTCAGACAGATAAACTAGATTCCACCAAAAATTAAAACTGACATCGGAAATGAAATCAGCGACCCCGAAAACCCCAGTAATGAACATTTTAGCTCGTTGGTGTGCATCATTCGTGCCAGAAATAATTAACCAACCAGAACGCAGACAGCCAATTTTGGCGGGACGGTTTAAACTTTGAAGGGCATTTTCTCGGAATGACATTTTTCATTTTCAAATTACTACTCCTCCGTCATTTTTCAACCAATTTTCTTCGTTTTATGGCTCATTCGAACGAGCTTTGGAAGCTCTTTAAAAGTTATCTTATTGAATTTTGATAAATATTACCATTTTTTATAATTAGCCAATTTTAATTAAAAATATGATAATTAATTAATTAAATTAATTAATTAAAATGAAAATGGCTAATTAAAAATTCTATAAGATAACTTTTGTAGAGTCGATCACGCTGAGTCTAAAAAAGTTGGTTTCAAGAAATTTGGACCAAGATTGAGGGACTAGTAGCAATTTTAGTGAAATCTTTCATTCCGCCGCCAGCCGCTAGGGGCAAAATAGCAATATTATCATTTA